>OX465281.1:77911042-78082397 GCA_949987705.1 Thereva unica | reverse complement strand
GGAGACAATTACAAATTAAACGTAAGAAAGATGTATTGTTCATTTCTTCTTTCATTTTTTCATTTTTGTTTACATCGTTTGACATTTTAAGAAAGTCTCAAGTGTTTATACCGTAACTTCCCGGCAGTGCCACATGTTTGGCCACGCCAAAAAGCAGATCCACTTGGTCAGGTTGCGCCGAAAATTCTTGTCGTATATGCCGCTTCCAACATGTCAGTCAACTCCAAAGTGTCCGCGGCATAGGCCCAGTCAGTGACGAAACCGCAAGAAAAATCTGAAATAATTCACCTCATATGGTGAATTTGTATTCCTATAATGGAGATAAAGGCCTCGATTCCCAGATCCGACGGGAGGGAAGTGAGTTGCGGATTTGACACTTTGCGATTCTCAGATCCGCAACCCCGAATTTCTTTTTGACATTTTCCGCGCTGTAAGGCCTAGCGCGCACGGGTGACTTTTGTCTCCGTGACAGTTTCGTCTCTTGTATCAAGTCCAAGTAGATGTATGGAGATGCGCGCATGTTACGACGTGACAACCGGGTGACATTTTTGTCCGCCGACCTGCGAACAAGCCCGTGACAAAACTTTCGCACTCTGGCACCGCGCCCCTAGGTTTCCATAGCCGTGCGCGCACGGGTGACAAAATTGTCACTCTCCGCGGCTATGACGGTTGTAAAATATTTTTATCGTGTTCTACAAATCTCACTACAAATATTTTCACCATTAAATTTTTTAGAAAAAATATATTATAACCGACTGTAGTTCAGTGAATACTAGAATCTCACTACAAATATTTTTGCCATAAATTTTTTTTGAAAAAATGTATTGCAACTGACTGTACTTTTAACTGTCATTCACGTTAATAAATTTAACGTTTCAGTGGATGTACATAGAAGCCTTTCATTTTTATTAAAAATTAAGGAATCTAAACCGTCTCTTCAAAATCCATATCGCCAACTGAAGCTTCGGTTTCAAAAAAGTTTTGTCACTGTCCATTCGTGAGCGCACTCTACTTTGGTGACGTGACGTGACAATGACAAAAACTTTTTTGTCACCGTGACAAAAGTCACCCGTGCGCGCCTGGCCTAAAAGTGTGATCCGCAACAAATTTTCTGCGGATTTGAGCGACAAATGCACCTGAGATAATCCGACATCATATATTTCATTATCGCGTGAGTCTTTACTCCGAATTTTCGATTTAAACCAATCCGGGACTGCGGATTTGAGAATCGCAAAGTGTCAAATCCTCACTCACTTCCCTCCCGTCGGATCTGGGAATCGAGGCCAAAGCAAAGTCTGGGAGACAACGTAGCTAGCATCATCATCAAATCTATGGAGTAAGGAAGAGTGTATTTTAACTGTTGCACACACAACCCCTAGTTTCTTTCTCGCTTGTACGCCGCCCCCCATTTCCCATCAGTTTTACTTCAAAAATTAGAATAAGGATCGGCTAATTTATAGGTAATCACGCATTGGTGATACTCGAGTTCCATATATACATCTTGACAAAAAAGCATGAACTTTTTCAAAGCTGGTGCGCGATGAAAAAAAAGCATTATATCACATCTGAATAAATATAACTTTGTTAATAATCTACTTCGAGATAAAGTAAGTAATTACTAAGTAGTGATGGGTAAGGCACGATTATAAAATTAGTTTGTAAGAGGAGCCTCTTTTTCCTTTTGAACCAATACAATGTCTCACTACAAATGAGGCGAGGTGCCGTTGTATTGCTAGCACGTCACGTAGTGAACGGCTCAAATGTTGTGATGCGGCCAGATCTATTGCGTTTGCGATTTCTGTAGAAAGAGGGAATATGATAAATGATGAATGAATGAATGGGAATATTAACCTATGAATGTTAATTACAAAAATATTCTTTTAAATTTTTGTAAACTGTATAAGGAAAAACGAAAGAAAGGCTTCAAACCCTCCTCCGGTATATGTAGAACAAAAGAAGTCACAGGCAGCGAAGATGTAAAGAAAAGATGGAAGGAATTTTTTAGCGAGCTGCTGAACGCAAACGAGAGCATCAGACATGTACCAGAACCTCGTCTACAACATAACGATGACACCAGAGAAACAAATGTACCCACTCTGGAAGAAGTACAAAGTGCCATACGATCATTAAAAAACAATAAATCTCCAGGAATTGATAACATCCCAGCAGAGTTGATCAAACAAGGAGGCGAATTGCTCTCAGCAGCTATACACGAATTACTATGCTGCATATGGAGGAATGAAGAAATGCCTGAAGAATGGGAGCAAAGCATTATCTGCCCAATACACAAGAAAGGGGACAGATTCAACTGTGAAAACTATAGAGGCATATCTCTTTTAAGCACAGTATATAAAATAATGACCAATATAATAAAAACCAGACTGGAACCTTACGCTGCAATAAGTGAATACCAAGCTGAATTCAGAAGAAATAAGTCAACAATGGATCAACTTTTTACAATAAGGCAAATCCTCCGAAAATGCTGGGAATACAACATTGACGTGTATCAACTTTTCATCGACTTTAAACAAGCATACGACAGCATTGACAGGGAGCAAATGTATGCAACAATGCTGGACCTAAACTTCCCCCTGAAGATAATAAAATTAACAAAAATGACAATGGAAAATACAAGATGTGCAGTCAGAATACAAGGAGAATTGACGGAGTCCTTCCCAGTCAAGCAAGGTTTACAGCAGGGCGATGGGCTGGCACCCATGCTATTTAATATCTGCCTAGAAGGAGTAATTCGCAAGGTTAACATTGATGCGAACGCAACCCTGCTTAACAAATCCAAACAGTTGGCAGGATATGCCGACGATATAAATTGCCTTGCAAGATCACTGTCATATCTTAGAGAAACATTTACAGAATTAGAAGATGGAGCAAAACATATAGGGCTGCAAATAAACGCAGAGAAAAGTAAAATTCTAATTCAATCAAGGGTGGAAAGAAGAAGAAGAAACCACAATACCACCTGGAGGGAATATAACTTTGAACGGGTAAACCAATTTAACTACCTGTGGTCCACAGTCAGCGAGGACAACGATGAAACGGTAGACGTACAAAGAAGAATAAACGCCGCGAACAGAACATACTTCTCACTACTGCCAGTCATGAAATCCAGAGACATCCACAGAAAAACTAAAATAAGAATCTACAAAACCATCATACGTACAGTAGCTACGTATGGATGTGAAGCATGGAGTATTTCACAGAAATCCGCAAACAAGCTGGATATATTTGAGAGGAAGGTTTCCGAAGGATATACGGCCCAATCAATGAAGACAATGCATGGAGAATACGCTACAATCACGAATTGTACGACTTATACAAAGAATGTAAACTTTCGACCCATGCCAAGCTACTACGTTTACGTTGGGTCGGCCTTGTCCAAAGAATGGATGACTCAAGGATACCAAAAAAAGCCCTGTATCTACTACCAGATGGCAAAAGACCAGTTGGCAAACCACGGTTAAGGTGGGAAGATAATGTTAAGGCCGATGCAGCAAAACTGCTCAACACAAGAAACTGGAGACAAGCTGCGGAGCAGAGAGACGTCTGGAGGAAGAAGCTGATGGAGGCCAAGGCTCGAATTGGGCTGTAGAGCCATCGAAGAAGAAGAAGATAAGGAAAAACATATTTACAGATTTAAAATGAAACTCCCTAAAATTGAAAATAACACGAAAATATTTTATTTGTTATAGATAGAGATTTAAAAACAGTATTTGTGACACTTTGTTGCCACTTAACCTATTTATTCTTTCTTCGAGAACTTGACCCACTTTAGAAAAGAGGCTGTACAGCCGTCTGTACAGTCTTAGTTTAAAAAGTTGATAGTATCTAGGATATTGACCTTTTCTCGAATGCCACCACTTTGCTGGGTCTTTATATCTTAGCAACAGTGGTTTTACAAGGTATTTATGGCTTCAGTTGTTTGATTTGTGGTTTTTATTACGTCACACACCTGCTTATCAGTCATACTAAATGTTAGTCTCCAGTTCCGAAAGTGGAGATAATGTTGTAGCTGTAGATACTGGCAGAATCACGGGCTTTATCTATTAAACTGACCCAGGGTAGGTACGAAAGCTATACCTTCAGAAAGTATATTTCTATTTTACAATCGCCTAAAAAGAAGTAAGAAATGTCTCTCGAGTACAAAACTTCACTCAAAAAGTGTAAGAATTGTCTCTTTAGTTTAAAATTTCACTCCCTCCAAAAATTTCTCTCCGGTTCGTATTTACAAGCTCACCACGGCTCCGTTTAAATTGGATATTTTTCTGCGGCAAAAGCAGTAAGAAAATGCCTCTGCCTTTCGTGTTAACAATCTCACCTCGCCGCAGTTCGAATTGGATACTTAGTATTTAGTAAGAAATGTCGCTACGCTTTGTAAATTACAATCGCACGATACACGCTCATATCCCAGTAGTACATACATTATTTTTGAACCCGGACATTTAAAAAAGTTGAGGTCTCAGTACAATTTACTATCTTGTACGGGACAAATGAACTGCCTCTTGTAAGTCCGGTTTAACTCTATTACCAAGCAGGATTTAGAACGAACAGATTTTCATAATGAGACAACTACTTGAAAAATGCCTGCTTCTTCTTTTTGTAGACTATAGAAATACTTATGGCCTGTTGAATAAAAAAGAGCTGTGGAACAAGATGAGTGAAATGGATTTCCCAAAAAAATTAATAGAACTATACAGAATGACGACCAAAGCTTTTCACAAGGAGATGCGATGTTACCACTACTTTTTAACATTGCTTTGCAAGCAACAATGAGAGAAACACAGCTTAATGGAGCAAATAGAATTTTCACAAGGAAAATTCGGATACAAGCTTTAACAAATGACAGTCATAATTGGACACTTGAAAGCACATGCTGTAAAGGAAACTTTTTCCAAAATTGGAGAAAGCTCAGATAAGATTAATTTACAAGTAAATGATAAAAAACAAAGTAGACGTAGCAAGGTCTTGACGATCATAGTGTGATTGTAGAAGTGTAGTAGTGAATTGTAGAAAATTTTATCATTTAAGATAAAAGACGGCATCCATAGACGCATCGTAGCCGCAAATAAAACCTATTTTACACTAGTTCCAGTCCTAAAAAACAAATAAATTCAATAATTTCAAATATTTATCCGCCCAGTTCTATGCTACGGGTTTGAGGCTTGAACATTGACCCAACAAACAGAAATTCAGTTTAAATTTTTCGTAAAAGAGTTTTAAAAAGAATATTTGGTCCTGTGAGAGTTAACCAAAACGAATGGCGCATTAGAAGAAATCAAGAACTTTAAGAAATGTCTGACGAAGTATGTATGAGTAATCTACTTCATGTTAGGAAGAAAGAAACTTTAGACTTCTTCAAGTATCTTCTTCCGTTCGTTTCTGTCAATTTTTTATATCCACATATTACTTGGTCACTCTATTGTTTGAAAATATTACTGATAGTGAGCGAAGGGCCTCCTCACGATAGCCAGTATATTTGCTACCACTACGATAAGACTTACCCAAATAGAAAAGGTGGAGTAGACATACTTGTCCATAATTCCGTATCTCACACTCACTTACCTCTTCGTACAGACCTTGTGACGAGCTCAGTTCTTATTCACTTTTGCCCCCTACAGCCTTTGCCAATGTATATTCGGACATTGGTAAAAATGTCGTTCTTACTGACCTCCAAGATCTTTTATTATTGTTGGCGATTTCAAAGCCCGCAGCTCCTGCTTGGGCTGCCTCTTCATTGACACTAGAGGTAGAATGTTAGAATGTTATCAAAAAATCAACCCGTAGTTCTCCTAAACAATGGCGCTTGCACGCATCTATTACGCAGACCTTACTTTTAGCTCCTCTAACATATTTCCATTTTCTAACTGAACAGCTTACGACAGTCTTGAGAGCAGTGACCACTTCCATGTCATTTTTCGTTCAAAGATCACCTCTCGCCCATACAAAGCACGTTTCCTACTTTCTCTTAAAAAATGCCAAATGGGATCTTTTCTTGATAAAGGGCACTGAACTGTCGTCTACCATCCCTGCTAGTCATCCCAAATCCACATGCCAACCCAACTGTATGAAAAGAACGAAAAACAAATCCTGGCAGCTTTGCCGTCGTCATCCTTCCTAGTCTAATTTCCTGAGGTTTCGTCTGGATTCAGCTGTTCTAAAACTAACCAAAGTTAAACGGGACTCTTGGCTTTCCTTCGTAAATTCCAAACATGTTCGCACTAATCATAAGGAGGCTTGGGCAAAGATACGTGCAGTTACGGCTGGTACATCCACCAGGCTCATATCCAACAGGTAGTGTAAATTTTACTAGTTCTCCTGAAATTGCCGAAGAGTTCGTCACCGTTTGGTCGAGCTACTCAACTTATGAATGGAAAAAAATATTTCAAATAGAGTAAACGCCATCCTCTCTTCTTCTTTTACTAAGTCCCAACATGCTTATATTCCTCACTCACACTCTCCTACACCTTCTAGAATCTGAGGTCTGCGACAGAGTGGCTCGACGACAGCACACCTCGATCCTCTACCTTGATCTACGAAAGGATTAAGTGCTCTTTCCTCGCCAACCAACTCGTAAATTTAAGAGTTGATAAAAGTTTCATACTCAACTTCCTCAGCGACAGGACCATTCAAGCACGAGTTAATGGTTTCCTTTCGCCCATTACGCCACTTTAGAACGGAACTCTACAAGGTTCTTCGCTCTCATGTGCCCTTTTCAACTTGTACACCACTTCCCTGTGTTCCAGATTAAACAAAATTAAAAATATTAAATCGTTTCTTTCTGCTGACAATCTTTTCATTTTAAGTTCAGGCAGATCCACGTCAGTTAAAAAAAGCCCTAAATTGGCCCTCTCACAGGGCCGTCCTAAGATATTCGGCGCCTGTGGGCTACTAAAAATAATGCCGCCTCTTCATATTGAAATGCCCGGGATATCTAGCGGAAGCGACGACCATCATAGTATAGGACAAAAGTAGTAACTAATTTTCCTATACCAAATGATAAGAAAACTTTACAAAGGTTTCTGGGACTAACGTCTTACTTCAAAAGATTTATAGCAGACTAAGCAGTCGTAGCAAAGCTAATCAGTGCATTTCTAAGACAGAACGCCACACGTAAAATAGAAACTGAACAGCTAACATTTAAAGCATTAAAATAATATTGGCAAAAGCAAATTGGTTTTTTTAATCTTACGGATATTTATGCCGATGCTAGTAAGGATGAATTCGGAGCTTTTATCTTGCAACGGGTAATGACGATAATGACGATCAAGAATTGCACCCAGTGAAATACAGGATTCGTAAGAAAAGCCCAGCCGAGCAACGCTTTTGCGCTTACAAGCTAGAGGTACTTGCCTACAAGCTAGTAGTACGCCCTAAATAAGTGGAGAGTTTAAGTGCTGCGAAGGACGATTAAGATTGTCACGACTGAAATGCCTTCTCGATGGGTCTTATTTCAAAGTATTTGGTTTTTTTTGTGATACGATGAAGCTTAGGAGTCACCCTTTGTACTACTAGTCCCTCATGTCGTTCGAGTCATGGTACAATGTATAGTAGTAAGCTTGATCTGAAGGATAGAATAGAAACGATAGGTTAGTGGTCTGGAAGGTGCATAAGTAGATGTCGATGAACCTTGCGTTTGAACTCTGAGATGTTATATGAGCTACTAAATCGTAATGTGCGCGAAGAGGAGGGCTGTAGTGTGTGGAGGTGAGCCGAATTGGCTAGTCTTGTGTTGCGGGAAAAAGTTGCCGTGTAGGCAGGAGGTTTTTTATTTCAGTGGAACAGTCCCTATAATAATAGCGATAAAACTTGCTGAGTGCAGCTACATTCCTACGGTGGCTTAAAGGGTCGATGGAGGAGCAAAGAGTGTATACTATCGCCAATGAGTTTGAAGGCGCGGTTTTGCACCTTGCCCAGCCAAGCCAAGGTGGTTTTAGGAGCGCCCGCCCAGATATACGAGTTGTATTCAAGGTGGGGTCGAATGTAGGACTTGTAGATTGTGGCTAGAGCAAATGACTGAAGGAGGAACTTGCATCTCTTAAGGAATCCGAGGCATTGATACGCTTGTTTGGCGATTTGGAATATGTGACCATTCCATTGCATATCATTGGATAGAGTCATTCCCAGGATGTTAAGAGATGGGTCAGGTGTTAGGTTATCCTTGTCCACTGAAATAGAGTGAAAGTCGGTATAGATTTTGATGGAGATAAGGCAGTACTTTGTTTTTGATGCGTTAAATTCGACCCGATTCTTGCGGCCCCAGTCAAGAATGAGTTCGATGTTCGCGTTAAGCCTGGACCTAATATTCCGCACCGTACCGTAACAAAATTGAACGAATCTGAGCTCAGTTACGGCATTTTGACAGATGCCCTAAATGAAAACGTAAAGTGGCAAGTGACAAGTGCAAAATGGATAGCATAAACAAAGATTTAAGAGATTTATTTGCATTATTTAAGCTGTGGAAGCATTACAAACACAGAAGTGAAGTGATCAGAGGAAAAGAAGGAATAAAAATCGCGCAATAAATAAAATGAGAAACATCCACGGATATTACCGTGTAACATTTCTAAAAATCAAAAAATTGGATTCAGGACAATTCTTTATTCACACCAGAATGAATAAAAAGAACTTTGAATTTTTATTGTCCATATGTCATAGCTTCTTGTCTAAACAATCCAGAAGACCTTCAATATCTCCGGAAATGCGTTTTTACAACACTAACCTACTTATTATGATTATTTCTAGAAAAAAAGGAAATGGAAATTTGAAAGATTATTGTGTAGGGTAATAATTATAATATTTCAAGTCATTTACTGCTCCAATTTTTAAAAAATTTGTTAAAATGTGAACAAATTTTTAAATAGCTAACGGATGCTAAGGTTTCGTGCCATTCTTACGGCACCATTACGGACCATTCGAGAATTTAACGAACATTCGGCAAGTTTATTAAGTCAATTTAGGTCGGTGCCATATGAACACTTATGTTCGTAGGTTACGGTACTTACGGTTACGGTACGGTACGGAATATTAGGTCAGGGCTTTAAGAGAACTGGACATGAGTTGGCGGTCTAAGAGACAAGGTCTGGCACTAGATTGTCTAACGTTGGAATAAGGGTACTGTCATCGACAGAGTACTGTCATCGGCGAAACTGTAGAGTAGGTTGAAGGGGATTGAGAGCAAATCGTGAATGAATATTAGAAAGACAGCAGGTGAGAGGATCGATCCTTGGGGAACGCTGGCCGAGATGGAGTGTGGATTGGATTCAACGCCATCCAATACTACCTTGATTGAACGGCCAGAAAGAAAGCTCTCAATCCAGTTCATAAGAACTGAGTCGATACCAATAGCTTAGAGTTTAGACAGCAGAGCGGGATGCCATACTCTGTCAAAAGCTTTGGAAATATCTAGAGCAACCAGACCGGACTCACGGGACTATGGATGCTTCGGTGTAGATGCTCGGTCAAACACACAAGAAGTAGATCTTTTCGGTCTAAGGCCGTACGGCCTGTCGTGTATGATTTGGTTAGATTCTAAATATTGCATCAGCTTTCTATTAATTATTGTCTCCACGGTTTTGGAGAGAACAGAAGTTATTGCTATTGGGCGGTAGTTTAAAGGTTCGCTGGCTTCACTTTTTTTGGGAATGGGCTGAACATGAGCTAGTTTCCAAGAGTTGGGATAAACTCCGGAGAAGCATGACAAGGCAAAAAGTTTGTGCAGAGGTTTAGCCAAAGGTGAGGCACATTTTTTGAGTACCATAGGGGGAATATTATCGGGGCCAGTGGATTTGTTGACGTCAAGCTCTTTGAGACATTTATACACCTTACGTGTCCTGAAGAAAATCCCGCCCATTGAATGGACGATGCGATCGAGGACCGGTGGTGACATATCAGATTTGGTAAAGAAGGGTTTGAGGCGAACAGAGATGGCAATAAATCGGCCTTGGATTTGTTTTCTGTTATCACCTCCTTTCCATTGATGAATGTAGGGGTTGAGGAAGAGGTAAAATTCTTCTTGATGGAAGTTACCAGATTTAACATCGTGCAGGTACTAAAATGAAGCACTTAGATGCTTTGCGATAATTGCATTACCAATTGTCGACACGTTAAGTTACCGAATTAAACAAGCACCGAAGGAAGACCAATACTTAGGAGTTATAAGGGCGATATTAAAGACCACCGCTTATTAAAATTTTTACCTTATACATGATTTTTTTTTTAAGATTCCAGGGGATGTGTTGTCATTCCTAAGAGACCATTAAATCTACTCAGCCAAGGCGATTTTTCAGTTGCTAAGACCGAAGGCGTAATCATTAATTACTTTATTTATGAAGTGAAGACCCCCATCGATCCCAAAGGAGCCTTGGCTTCCTCTAGAGGGCATTTCTGCAAGTTTTATGGTCCTTTACGCTTACAGAATGTCTCCAATTGCTGATGTTAAGCATTGTTAGCCGTCACATAGTCTATCCATCTCCTCCTGGGTCTACCTAGTGGTCTATTTCCCGAAATTTCTGATAAGAAGCGTAAGGCTGCAAGTTTCTATAAGGAGGGCGCCCTAGATGCAGTAAGAGAACACAATTTAGCCCATGGCTGAAATTAAAACCTATGTTTTTGAGACCTTACCGTGTAGTGAAACGGTAGCTGGGACACACAATATACAGCCTTTCACTTCTCTCGACTGTGTCCCAGCTGTTTTTGGAAATAAAAATGGCGTTGAAGGAATGCTGTAAGAGAAAATGATTATTTTAAAACGAAAGTTTTATGAAACAATGACAATGCATATCATTTTAATTATTTTTACATCAAAAGTAAAAGTATAATGCTGATAAATGTACAAGGATATTTTTTGGAGGTCCCGATTAATATATGTATATATCTTTAATTTTATAAACATCAACGAAAGATGTGTAGATTCTAACTTCCGGTCAAGTTTTCTATGAGAAAAAAAGAAAAATTGAAAACTAATGGCTTCATTTGAAAGCTTAGAGTCTCCTCTTTAAAATCCCTTTTTATTTTTCTTCGTGCTTACATTTTAGGCAACGATACTTTAGTTTTTCCACGACCGCCTCGCTTGAATATTGAATTCTGAGGTTTGGCGCCCGTAGAGTTTTCGAATTCGCTTTCATATTTTTATTGATTTTTTAAGATATGTTTTAAATATGTTATATTACATAACTTGTAGTGAAATTTTCCGCTCTTCCACGTGGTGCAATTAGTTTTTCGAATTTTGTTTTTATTGTTCGAGATATAACGCATAAACCAAATTTTCGAAATTGTTTTCGAAATTGTGAAGTTAGCATACACTTTAGAACGGCAAAGTTTTTTTATCGTGTTCTACACCCAAAAAAGTACCTATAATGGTGGTGTCTGTGTTTGTTTTTGTAAATAATTGTGTTTTTTCGCTTTGTTTCACAATTTTTGTTAATTTTAGTCTTCATTTTTGGTGTTTTTAATTTTGTTTGGTGATTTTTTAACTGAGGTTTTGTTTTTGTTCCTTTTGTGCTAGTGGTTTTATTTGTTTTTGTTGTTGTTTTTTCCTGTCAATCTCGACAGCAGTTTCGAGGTTAGTAGCCCATTTTTTTAATTTCTTACTTCATTCTGCAATTTTTTTCCCTTGCCCATAAATAAGGAAAAAAGGAAAATAATTTAAAATATACATATGTTTATGAACTTTTATTATTATATTGTGAAAAAGTTGGTGCATAACCTTTTATTTTTACTTTGGTGATAACATTCAGCTGAGGTTATGAAACTTTTTAAACCCGTGGATTGTTTCTCAAACTGAAAAATTTTTATTATCAGTTTTGGCAATTCTATTTTCTGCTGTTTAATTTCGCTTTCTCGTTTTGGAATTACTTTTGGCCACCTTACTTTTTCCAATGGCGGGTCCTCAGTTTTGTAAACTGTGTTCTTTGGAAATCGTCCAAGACAGAATTTCCTGTGATGCTGTATGTGGTGGCGTTTTCACCTTACCTGCCTCAACGCTCGAGGTAGTGGCAAAGCTTCGGCTCCTAGAGGGTCAACTTGCACTGAATGCTCCGACATTCAACCCTGCCATGTCCTAAGACTTATGAAAGACATCTCTGATGTCTTTCTCGATGGTCATGAGAAAGTCATAGGACGTCTAAATTCTTTCTCTGGAAATATCCCACATTTTCAAATGTTAACCGATGATGTCCAGTCGATCAACTTCCGGCTCGATACATTGACCGCCACCCTTGCTTCTGTTGCGACCAACTCGGGTACCCTTACGAATAAATTCCAAGAATTTTCTTCCCTGTCTATAGCAGTGTTATAATGCCCTGAGTTCTCTATCCTCAAAATTAGAAAGCGCCAGCGATAGAATAAACTCCCCCTCAACGTTGGGAGTATCTGTTGGCGCCCTGCAGGTATGGGGGCAGCTTCTCTCTGCACCCTGCTCCACGGCTGTTTCTCCAACGGAGGATGATGCAGTTACTTTAAACCTCACAGCCTTAAACGACCCGACCACAATACTTGAGCAGGCTCCTTCGGTGGAGGCTGCCTCCAGTCTGGCTCCTAACAACCCGAAAACCCGTAGAAAGCATGGTAAACGCAGACGTAGTCATAAAGTCAACGCTGCGGATGCTGTCCCTGCAAACCCCTCTACTAGTTCGTCTATCCCCACCCCCTCCCCACTCGCAATGGGCTCAGACGATACCCCAAAAGCGGATTCGGCAACAACTTCTTCTGTTAATGTCATTGAACCGTCGGGCACAGGGGATGCTGAGTCTTCGGCAACCTGCGCCAATTTGATAACGGTACACAGACCGCGAAATATTTTCATTTCGCGTTTCTCCCCTGGAACTATGTGCGAGGCGATTAAAGAATACCTTAGGGCTAAAGCTATTAATCCTGCTACAGTTTCCTGCAGGAAGATCAGCAATGTTTCTAAACCAGTTGCGTCTTTCGTCCTGACTGCACAGCCCAATACCGCTGAAAAGCTTTTAGACTCGGCGTTCTGGCCTCCTGGTGCATTTTCAAAGTGTTTTATTTCCCACACGCGTGTACAGCGTATTTCTGACACTTTACAGGTTTTAAAAAACTTAAGACGTTTTCCTCTATTACCAAAACGTGAGGGGAATCAGATCTAAAACCCAAGATGTGTTTCTGTCGACTTCGGCCAGCGATTTCGATATAATCGCTTTTACAGAAACATGGTTACATAGTGAAATTCTGAATGCCGAACTTTTCGATACCTTCTTCCAAGTTTTTTGGAGGGATAGATATATTGACTCGGAGGGTCGTGGAGGTGTTGTACTACTTTCCTGTAGTAACCTTCTCAACTGTTGTTTAAAAACGCTTCCTAATTTTTCAAACTCTCTGGACATTGAGATCCTCGCTCTTAAAGTCTCCCTTGTCCAGAACAACCTATTTTTAATTTGCTGTTACATCCCACCAGATATGTTTAGCACTCTTGACGATAGAGGTCAAAACCTCTACGATCTTCTAATCTCTTGCACAAATCATATCCTAGATATGATGGATCCCAAAGACGAACTCCTACTCGTATGCGATTTTAACTTACACAATGTGAAATGGGTAACTTGCGATAACGATGATAACTACCTTCCTGAAAACAACCTTAATTCTAGCGAAACCAGCTTTCTGGATTCCTTATTTTCTTGCGGTTTGTGTCAAATGAGTGGTGTGAATAATATTTTAGGAAGGCGGTTAGATCTTGTATTCTTTTTCGAGTCAGATAACATTAATATTGAGCCTAGCTCAATTGTCTTGTCGCCTGTCGATAAGTATCACCCTCCTCTCCTACTGAGCTATTGTTCTGCTTTTAACAATAAGCTAATCCCAGAGGAGTCAACCTTTACCTTCAACTTTGAAAAAGCCAATCTCGAAGAACTCTCAACCAAGCTCACTTCGGTTGATTTCAACTTATTGCTCTAGTCTCATGAGTTGGATGTTGATGTAGCCAGATTTTACTCCGTCCTGTATGAAACCTTCGCATCCTGTGTACCTATTGAGCCGTTAAAGTCGTCCAGATCAACCCCCCCGTGGTACAACAATGAGTTGAGACGTACCAAAAACTTGAAGAAGAAACTCTACAAAACTTACCTAAAAAGGAAAGACACTGTGAGTTTCTATGCATTTCTCAATTGTTATGACCAATTCCATGCCCTCTCCGAAGCCCTCTATAAAGAGTTTACCTCAGTTATCAACACTAAGAAAAAAGTTGATAACTACCCTTACACCATGCAATACGAGAACTCTCTTAGCTCTAATTCATCCGAGATTTGTGACAAATTTGCATCATTCTTCCTTAAATCTTTCTCGTCCCCGTCTTCCAACCAAATGAAGACAATTTTCGACATGTCAATGCAATCCAAACGGCCCAAAACTTATCCCTGTCTATAACCAGGGAAGATATATCGAAACATATAAGTGAACTTCCGCAGGATTTCTCGTCCGGCCCTGATGGATTTCCTCCTGCTGTTCTAAAATCCAGTGCAGGGGCCCTACTGTCTCCTCTTCTATGTTTATTTCAAAAATCCCTAAATAAAGGGCGCTTCCCAACCTTATGGAACAAGTCTTTTATAATACCTGTCCATAAAAAAGGCTGTAAAAAATATATCGAAATATCTAATTATAGGCCATCTATTATTTATTCTTCTATCGCCCCTATCTGTCCTGAATCCATCCAATCCGACCAAAGAAACTAGGCTTTCCGCATGCCTTAGTGGTATAGTTCCAGTCGTACTTAGCCGACAGAACCTACCAGGTTCTATTCTGCGGAGTCAAATCTAAGAACATCGAAGAGTCCTTTGGAGTCCCGCAAGGTAGTCATCTTGGCCCTCTCCTTTTTATTTTATCAATTGACGATTTTGTTACCCAGCTAAGGCACTGTAAAATCCTTATTTACGCTGATGACATCAAACTGTATCGCCACATAAGGAGTATAGAGGATTGCAAACTTCTGCAAGCAGATATAAACACCTTCTGTTCTTGGTGTTCCAACAACAACCTTGTGCTTAATATTAGTAAATGCGAGATCATGACTTTTTGTGGTATTACAACTTATGACTATACTTTCCTTGACAACAAGGTCTACCGTACTGAATCTGTAATCGATCTTGGGGTTAGGTTAGAAAGTAAGCTGGATTTCTCCACCCACATCAATTATATCTCCTCCAAGGGCAATTCAGTCCTGGGATTTATAAAAAAGATGGTCCAAGGAATTCAACAACCCTCTCATCACTTAAAATTTGTACGTATCTTTGGTTAGGCCTTTGCTTGACTACGCTTCCCAGGTATGGTCTCCTTACTACTCCTCCCATGTTAGTAGAATCGAATCGGTTCAAAGGAAGTTCGTCCGGTTTGCACTCAGTCACCTCCCGTGGGATGACCCACTTCCATTTGCTCTTCTCTGGTAATGTAAAGAGTTACACCTAAGCTTGGTTTTTTCATAAAAAAAAAGAATAAACGGCAATACTAACATCTTCTTCTATATATGTACACTACCGCCCAAAAGTATTAGGCCACCCTGAAAAATGAGTTTATTCGGGGTCAGGGAGTTAATTAAAAATTTTTTGATGAACAATAGTTGTTTTTTATTTAAATTTAAATTAAGAATATATAAAACCAAAATAAATAATCAAAATAATAAAATCATTTTACAACAAAAAATTGTCGATAAACATTTAAAATTCAAAAATACGAGGGTGGCCTTTTGAGCGGTAGTGTATATAAAAATGAATGTCTTGTTTGTGATGCGACACTAAAACTCAAAAACTAGCCGGTAGATTGAGCTGAAACTTTCACAGAATGTATATTTTGACTTAATCTGGGTAAACCGCATGGTACCAATGAAAAAAAATAGAGATAATAGAGATAATAGATAGAAAAGAAATTGCAGCGGAAATATTTGACACAAAAGAAAAATAGAAGCGAAAGCTGCACTTTCATGCAACCAGTCAGCCCCAAATTTTGCTCATATCTACAGTTGACGTGACAATGCAAAATAACATTTCTGTAAAAAAAATCAAAATGACGGCTCCAAGATGGCGGCCGAATTTTGCAATTGTGTCTCCCGAGTCCTGCCATGGGTATCAAATGAAAGGGTAAGATAAATAAAATACAATTAGCTGTGTGGCGCCATTCCAAATTCAAAATGGATACTCTTACTCTTTTCAGCATTAAAAACGTTGCTTTCGGAAATCACCATTCCACTTCTGCTACATTTGGTGAGGATTTTACCAGCAAGAAATCTTTCTGACTGCACTTTGTTACGATCCACTCTGAACGAATTTTGAGGACGGAATAAACTCAAGAAAAGAGGCTTCGACAAAACAAAGACAAATAATAATAAAAGCACATTACATCTCCAACTAATATATTCCACGAGTCATTAGCTAGTTGCTTACCTAGCCATTACAATGTAAAGACCTCCAATTTCCTAAATTTCCAGTAGAACTTTTCGATTACCACGTAGGCCTTTACACAAATCATTAAAGAATTCTTGGGTTACCAGAGCAACCCCTCGCTAGTTTTCCCGCTGGAGTTACTCGCGATGAAAGAATACCAGTGTAGATTAACTTGTAGAACCGGCTCTACTGCTGCTGAATGAATATTAGTCTGGAAACTCACAATGACATCCTTTGTATTGTACAATTGTACCAACACCACGCTCTAAGCAACTACTCGGCCTCTACTAGTCTGAACAAAATTTGTCCATATCCATTCATCCGGCGGCAAATACGAAATGGAGGCCAACACAAAACAGGGGATAACTTTTTTCTTTACAAGCCACTCGGTATGGGTATCAAATAAAAGGGTATAACAAGTAGCATAGTCAGGGCTTGCGCTTGGGTTTTTTGCTCCCGGTGCACTCTGCCTTCAAGCTAAACGAATTGAAGGACAATGGAAAAAGACACAAACACTCGCTGATTGGGTGGAATAACTTTCATAGTTTGCGCAAAATTTAAGATTACATCATAAAGGCCCCCATACACGGTCCAATTGGTTGTACAGCGAAGTGCGGTTGTACAACCAAAACTATCGATTGTGGGCCGGTCGGCCGATCAAAATACATTGCGCTTATAGGTTTGATGAAAATCTGGTTGTACAGCCAATTTGACCGTGTATGGGGGCCTTTATAATGCGTAGAACATAAAAAAGATTACATAGATATGTAGTAAGTTTCACATGGGTTAGCTTCCAACGAACAAAATTCTGCTGAAAACGTCATTTGCGGAGAAGAGAGTAGACCAGGACGATGGGGTGGACAGATTTTCTAAACCACTAAATTCTTTCACGGAATTTTTGAATCAGTTTTTAGATAGCTGTGTGGTTGTTCTTGTTTTTTGTTTCCCTTTTATAGTCCAGTCAAATTAGAGGTTTGACTGGAAGATAATTCCGAAGTTGCTGAAAATTAGAACAGCCGTTAAAAACATTATTATACGTAAGCTGAAGAGACTGCCACGCGATTGGGCAGCTGCAAACTTTTTTATTCAAGGTCAAAGGGTCAAAATATCAGTTTTTTGCAAATATCTGCTAAACCGTACGTCTTATCAGAAAATTGTGTTTACAACGTTTGTAGATTAGGCGATTATCTACAAAAACGTATATTATACATTTTCTCGTAGGAATTGCCATTTCTGAGATATTGTCGTTTTAATAAGTTAAAATACTCATAATCTATAATTCCCGACTTGTAAAGGTCATCAGAAATTTAATAAATCCTTTGTTGGAGTACGCGGCTAATATTTTCAGGGGTGATTCCTGGATATATTTGGAGAAAAAAATTGTTCTACAGAGGGCGGCTATCTCCACTATCCACTAAGATACAGGGTGATTAGGGAAAAAATTTTGTTTTTTTTTTAAATTTACTGAAATTTGAATAACTCCTAAAGTAATTATCATAAAGTAGCCTAATTAGGCTCATCTTTTAGGTAAATGTGTATTCTTTAATTTGGTGTAAAACATAGCAGCCTGAGTGACTCCGTTCAAAAAATATGTAGCCTCAAATAATGCTTAGAATCTAGACCTGGCAGATTTCTTCGTTTTTCTCAGAAAATTCGTTACTAACAGTACATTTTTTTTTGCTTTTCTGATGCACCAAACTATTACCTACAATATTTCCATATACAATAAGTGTTTATTTTGGGTAGTTTTGTAGGTAGTAGTAGTAGTAGTAGTTTTATCGTGTTTTATCGTGAACAAATAAAAAGTTACTCGTCTTTCAACTGCGGCATAGTAGCATTGGTTTGAGCCTACATATTTTTTGAACGGAGTCACTCAGGCTGCTATGTTTTACACCAAATTAAAGAATACACATTTACCTAAAAGATGAGCCTAATTAGGCTACTCTATCATCTCCCTACTCCTATCCTACTACTAGCTACTCTATCCTCTGTAGAACAATTTTTTCTCCAAATATATCCAGGAATCACCCCTGAAAATATTAGCCGCATACTCCAACAAAGGATTTATTAAATTTCTGATGACCTTTACAAGTCGGGAATTATAGATTATGAGTATTTTAACTTATTAAAACGACAATATCTCGAAATGGCAATTCCTACGAGAAAATGTATAATATATTTTTGTAGATAATCGCCTAATCTACAAACGTTGTAAACACAATTTTCTGATAAGACGTACGGTTTAGCAGATATTTGCAAAAAACTGATATTTTGACCCTTTGACCTTGAATAAAAAAGTTTGCAGCCGCCCAATCGCGTGGCAGTCTCTACAGCTTACGTATAATAATGTTTTTAACGGCTGTTCCAATTTTCAGCAACTTCGGAATTATCTTCCAATTATGGCGTTTTTTCGTCTATTTTGAGTGGACTATTAGTAGAAAAAGAAAAGAAGTGGCAGAAGGAAGAATTAATATTAAAAGCTCTTGTGAAAACTTATGCGATTCTTCATCGAATTTCAAAAGGGAATTTACCACCGCAGCCAATTTTTGTTGGATGGCCCGTGTGAAATTGGCCAGAGATAGACAATAACATCTCGGCGCAAGTTTGAGCAAATTACTGTACTGAACTTAAATTTTTGCCTGAACTCCCACACATTATCACAAATTGAACTCAAGAAAAATAAAGCCTGAGTTCACCCAACAGAACACGAAATTGAGATTGAACGTGAAAGCTCGTTCAAACGTCAATCAACATTAATCAGCATTTCTAGCTTCCGGCGAAAAAGCAACAACAATTTTAAGCATGAACTGACCATGTCAGCTGGTGAAGCCACTTATGCGGACTGATTTGAACTTTATTGAACTGAGGCCGGTGAAGCCGGGGTATAAGGGAACAAATAAAAAAGAGCAATTAAAGAGGAGTTTTTTCTCCACATTTCGTTATTTAACTCTTTCAACAATTCTCAAGTTTATAAAAATCGCCCTCAAGTATTTGTAAGACATTTGCGTTTAATTAGAAGATTTATTAAGAGTAACTTTTAAAATACAAAATCAAATGAAAGCCTGTTTTTATCCTATCGCCTCGACTTTCTTTTTTGAACTCTAAATTTATTTTATTTTAGCGTTTGTTTTTCATTTTTAAGCCTGCTGGATTCATAATTGTTTTAATTATTTAAGAAAACTAAGCTTATATTTTATAGTGTTTTCAAACTCGAACAACCTTACCTTACCTTTTTCTTTACAACGCGCTCGATTTGGGTATCAGATAAAAGGATGTGACAAGTAGAATACTATTATCTGTGTCGCTTCATTCCAAATTTAAAATGGCAGCCAACATAAAACGGCGGACTACTTTCTCCTTTATTTTACTCTCGGCATGGTAATTAAATGAAAGTGTACGATGCGTGGAGCGTTAACGAAAAGTCCCAGTGTTAATAAAATAGGATAGGTAAAGAGTAAGTATTTATTAGATTTTTGTATGGGGACCAAATTGTGCATGCACTGCACGTGGGTGCCAAATTTGTAAAATTGATTACTTTTGCCGTTTTTTATGGAAGAAAACAATTTGGAGAAGAGTTCTGCACAGGTTTTCTAATCCCCCGATTTTGATCATCAAATTTTAGAAAAGTTGTAACAAAACATCAGGCTCATACAGGCGGGAATGCATTTGTTCATTTCCCATTCTACCAAATCTGTGAAGCCTAGGCACAAGAGATGGTTCAATCGGGAGTGTATAAATGCAATCAAAACTAAAGAAGCCGCCTTCCGAGCGAACAAGAGTTTCCCGAGTGAATCGCTCCATTTAGAGTACATACAACAAAGAAATTCTTGTAAAGCCACCATCAAGAAAGTCAAAATATTATTTAAGAGCAAATTGAGAAGTAAACTCCTTAATGCAACCTCCGGTAGCAAAAACTTCTGGTCCTTGGTAAATTCCATCAAGAAGAATTTCAGTACAAGTTCAACCTCTTCCTTTATCCACAATGAGAAGGTAATAACAGACAGCAAATCCAAGGCCAATTTACTAGCATCTCTGTTCGCTTCGAATTCTTCTTTACCCGAAACTGGTAAGGTTAACCCCTATTTCCGAGCATAATGCTTATTCAATGGACAATGTATTATTCAGGACTCGCGAGGTGTACAGGTGCCGTAAGGAGCTTGATGCCAAAAAATCCACTGGACCCGATAATATACCCTCTATCGTCTTAAAACAATCCGCGTCACCTTTGGCTAAAGCTCTATGCGCAAACTTTTTGCACATCATATTTCTCCGGAGTTTATCCCGACTCTTGCAAACTTGCCCATGTTCAGCCCATACCGAAAAAGGGTAACTCCAGCCTTCCCTCCAACTACCGCTCAATAACAATTCTATTCTCTCCAAAACCATGGAAACGGTAAACAATAAAAAACTTATGGGATATCTAGAATCCAACCTACTCATAAAAGACAGACAGTATGGCTTCCGACAAAAAAGATCCACCGGCGGTCTTTTAGTCTGTCTTAAGGCTCGCGCACATTAGGGCGCGGCGGGCCGCACCGCACCGCATTGCATAACAAAAATCCTCCTACATCACTTTCGAACATTTTATATGAACTATCGCACACTACAGGCAGGCCGCACCGGGCCGCATCGCAGCGCACTGGAGGATCGCTTGCTAGGCGTATTTTTGCGGCGATGTTATGTGTTGTGATGCGGCCCGCCTCAGTGTGCATTGGAAATCGCAGTTATCGGACGTTGTTGCTCGCGATTTTACTTTAATTATTGACTCGATGTTCAACAACAGCAACTCAGGTAATTTGTTATTTTAATGTAAATCGTACTGTGCTTAATTATTTTACTATTTTTTTCACTTTCGCTTTTATTTTACTATTTTTTCGCTTTGACTGATTCATTATTGCTTTGCGGGGCGGCCCGCTGCGACTCCTTATGTGCTTTGGCGCAATTTTGCAATGCGATGCGCTGCGGCCTGTCGCGGCTGTAGTATGCGCGAGCCTTTAAGGTGCGTTTCCACTGCGGTCTGCAGACAGTGCGCGCACATAAAAATCCACAAAAATAGAGCAAAAAACGAAAAATTTCAAACTGTGCGGAGACAAAGTATTCATTGCGTATCCACTAAAATATTGCAGGAAGCATATGAAAAGTCTCAAAATATGTTTTAAAAGACTGTGCGCGCACTCTATAGAGACAAGACTTTAGGTGGATACGACCTTGAATGATAAAATTCTTGTTTGCGCACAATGTTTTATGTTTTCCGATTTAAGTCTAGATATATTACCCCGCTTCAGTTCGGCGATATAAAACTAGTGGCATGTTGTGCCTAGAGACTAGCCATTAATTACGCTTTTTCATGGTATTCTTTCTGTTGAATAACACTTCAGACTGGATGACAATATATTAAGTGGAGATTGATCCGCACTCACTTCCAACCCGCCGGATCTGGGAATCGAGGCCAATAATTCGAATGTGTCAAATTGAAAAAAAAAGCACATCACACATGTAAACACTATATAAAACGAATCTAAACATTTTTCTTTGGATTGGAGGCAAATCTAATGTGAAGCACTTTGCACAACAGAATTAGGTGTATTATTTTACTTAAACATACATGTATTATTGTTAAAAATTCGGCTTACTGCACCTTTTGTATTAATTTACACTTCAATGTAACTTTTTTTTTATTTTTAAAGAAAAAATCACGCACGCACTTTACTTTTCTTTAAATGTAGAACATCTACTGAAAAACTTAGGCATCTGTTTATCCATAGCATATATGCACGTGCACACACACAAGTGCCCCCACCTCGCAATGAGACCAACACCAATAATTACCCGCCAAGAATTTGAAAGAATTGATATATTTTAATTGCACCCCATCTATGGCAAAGAATAGTGAACACCATCTATGGCAATATTACATTACTCTTCGTTTTACCTATGATTATCAATTTCCATAAAATATACAAAATACATTTCATAAATAATAGAAAATCTGTTGTCATAATTCAGTTTTTTACTTCCTTCGAAACTTTATACATATCTAGCATTGGAATGTACCTTTTTACGTAAGCATAAATAAATACATATGTTTATTGCCACATACCTACAAGTTAGTGTTTGGAGTAATGGGAAGGCGCTAGATCGGGGTGCGAAAGGACCAGGGTTCGATTCTTGATGAATTTGAGTACTTTTTTTTAGCTATGATGATTTATTGTAGTATAATAAACTAAGCCTGCGTTGATGGTAAAATCTCAAAGCGGCGACTAATTAAAACTTTTGGTACATATTCAATTGTGAGCTATAACTCAATCTATAATAAGCTAAATAAGCCAAATCCGTTCTTAACTAGAGCTTTTATTTCACGTTGCATTGATTTAATTATTGTCATAATGCTGTATCCTAGTTTGGCCATGGAGATTCATAAGTATCACACTGACCAACGCTATATATATAATTAATCTTGAAAAGTTTTTGTTAAAGGCTTATGTAGGTTATAAGTTGTGAGACTGCGTAATCTAAAACTTAACAAAGTATTTAACAAACACAAACACATATAATCATCATAGCTTAAAAAAAGGATATCAAATGTAAACAATAAAATTCTTTGATTCTTCACCCACATCATGGTATATTTCTTTATTCAATATATGTACCTAAAGAATAGTTTTTGAGCTGCAAATAAAAACTATATGCCATAATTTCGTTATCATCGGTTTTTGTTCTGGAAGCAAATTTAGAGACGTATTCATGTCAAAAACTTGTTTCATATGAAACAAATCCCCGAAGGAAATTAAAAAAAAGTTATTATGACGAAAAAAAAGCACCGCGAGCCGGAATCGAACTCGCAGCCCTACACAGTCCGCAGACGACGGTACTTCGCCTTAGACCTTCGGGCCATGGCTGATACTATCGGTGGTTGACTAATCTATATAAATATAATTGGAGTGTCTGTCTGTAATTTCAAAATAATTATGTTTTTTTAAGTTTTTTTGGTTATTTACATGTAATTAAAACAAAATCCACTATTTTTAAAATTTTTGTCTGTCTGTATGTCTGTATGTCTGTATGTCTGTATGTCTGTATGTCTGTCTGTTTGGCCGCGGTAATCTCGGGAACGGCTAGGCCGATCGGGATGGGACTTTCACTGGAAGATTCAGTATTTTTGCGAGCATGTTTTAGGCTATTTATATACCCTATATATTAGCTCTATCTCTGTGTATGTATGGATGTATGTATGTAGACAAAACTTAAAATTTGATTTTGACCCACTTCCCTATAACCGATAAACTTCAAATTTTGCACATATATATAGTTCGGGTGTCAATATAATCTGACCACTTTGTAAAAAAATCAAGATGGCGGTTCCAAGATGGCGGGCGAATTTCGAAATTGGGCTCCCCCACCCCCGACATGGGTATCAAATTAAAGAGTATGACAAGTAGAATACAATTAGTTATGAGGTGCATTCAAATTTCAAAATGGCGGCAAATACAAAATGGCGGACTACTTTTTTTCTTACAACCCACTCGATATGGGTATCAAATGAGGCGCTAGGGAAAAGTTCCGGTGTTAATGAAATGAAATTATAGGTAAAAAGTACCCCGATTAGACCGAAAACTTGAATCCTTAGTCGGAAGAAATAGAGTGTGAAGACTTTTTTGAACATTCCAATTCTAGGTCTAAAAGAGCTCTAACTAATTATTTAGGTTCTCCAAAATTACGTACTATATGAAGCCTTTTTCTTTTTGGTAAAATTTTCGTAGTTAGGGTTGCCTAAAATACGATATGTACTTAGGCACCAATGGGTAGCTCTTTGAGGTCTACAATTTTAATTAAATTATGAGATGCAACCTGACTACATACTACAGTGAACCGACTAAAAATTAAATCTCTGTGCTATTGGTAAATTAACCATGTATTGTAATAACCGGGTCATAATATCTACTTATTAAAAAGGATAACAGATTGCAATGAATCACAGAGACTCACATATTACACTATCATAATGATACACTGTAATATCCCTTAATATTTATTTATTGGCAAAGAGAGTATAATTTTACAACCTACGCGAATGAAATGCTGTCACTACGAGATATTGTTCTTTTAATTGGTGGAAATACTCAGGATCATTATGGTTTCCCATTTCCACAACTAATCGATGGGTCTGAAAATAATCTAAACACAAAATAGATGGAGCACAATAAACCAAAGTTGACGCATTATCAACAGTGTCAATACGGGTGAATTTTTAAGGCCCAACAGGAGGCACTGGCATGACGTTCTTACGTGCAAATAACAGGGTTATCCCAGCAGGGTAATTAACAGAGATTGTGGCAACTTTACTCATAAAAGCAAAAACAGCTCATTCTATCTTTATAATACCGATCGGAGAAGATCATATGGAAAATTCTGCATGTAACAAATCTAAAAACCGCCACAAAGCTAAAGTTTTGCAAGACTGCATGATGGTTGTCTGGGAATGGGACGATGCACCTTGATAAATATAGTATCTACTGAAGCCGTTTACAGAACAATGTAAGATTTAAGAAGAAAATACCAATTACTTATTTTGGTGTGAAACTGTTTTATTGGCATATATTTCGGACAAAGCTTGCCAGTTGTTCCAACAGATACGCGGGCCGATGAAATTAATGCAGATCTAAAATGATCACTCATTTAGGGACAGATTGAAAAATTTCATTTAAAATAAAATATGAAATAGCAAGCGGAGAACTCAGAATTCAGTACTATTCTCCTCAACATAGGAGATAGAAAATGTTCTGAGATTAAAGATATGACATTGAGCTGCTCGCTGCTCTTTGAAATTTCGTAATAAACGCTGAAGTTTTGACATTTATGACTATTTGTAAAATATCAACTAAACAAAGTCCACTCACTTAGTAATGTCGCAAACGTTCTAATACTTACAAGGGAAACATCGAGCATCGTATAAAAAGAAGTGTTACAGTGAGCCTTGCATGAATATATTTTGAACCAGTGCCGTGCGGGTGGTATGACTAGCTGCACCGAAACAAGAAAACGGGAAGCAGCAGTGGTCCTTTTTCAGAATCAAATCAGTAGTGTTGTTTTATAATATTGCCAATGTTCGCCTCCCACGGATATTTATTCGATTTTTTAGGGGCATAGAATTATGAATTTTTGAGCTGCACAATAGGCATCAATTTTGAAAAGTTGATGATCTTTTTTAAAACTTTTTTTGGAAAACAAATGTAGAGGCCGCCATAGGGAAAGTCTTGAATAGGGTGCCAATTACCTGGGAACGTAAAAATCCACGCGCATGAGAGGAATTCTGAATATGGCTAGGTGTCTGTACTGTCACGTAGTATAAAATTTTTCCTATAGGTGGTGCTCAAACTCGAATTTAAAAAAAATTGTGGGTAACACATTTTTTATTGGTAACTAAATTATTTTATGTACTCAAAATCATGTTTTGCAAATTTGTGCTTTGTTTCATTATACATCATCCCGGACTATGCACACCAATTTTTATTTATTGAAAGGCGTTGCAAGGCACGCGGGTTTTTGCTAGTATGTTAATAAATCATTTCAGAAAGAAGAAAAAGAGAAAAAAAAAACAATCTGCCCGACCAGGGCTTGAACCTGCAACGCTACGCGCCGCTGGATCGAGGATCCAACGCGCTACGCACTCTCACACCGACCTTCTATCAGTTTTGCAGCAATAAAGTAATTTGTTCGGTGCCTATGAAATGTTTAGGTTGAACTATAACAGTTTTTATGCCTAATACATACAAATTTAGTTAATAAAAACTTAAAAATATGCTTTTAAACAAAGGGCTGCAAAAATTTTTAGATTTGGGGCAAATCGTTTGTAAAATTTTAAAAATTCTGAGAAAAACCACTTCCTTATATTGATGGACTATAAGGACGGTCTTAAATACATTGTTCGTGCAATTAAATTTATAAATTTTCATTCACTTCAGTAAGCGTTTATATATGCCTTGGTAAAAATTAGATATCTACTTTTCGTTTTAAACCTACCAAATGTTTCGTTTAAATCATACATATTTTTTGTGACAAATCCACAGCGAAGTTCGATAAAATTGAATTTTTGTTTTGGTCTACAGCACCACCTACATGACTATAAACAATAATAAAATGAACAGCATATAAAATATGCATATAAACAAATAAATAATTTATATTATTTCCGCGAAATTTCTTAATGATTTATAAAGCCGCCGAAGAGCAATAAAACCTCAAGAAAATGATTTTTTTGCACTTTTAATTAAATAAATGTTTATGTTCTCCTGAGTATCATTATTAAATAATATAATTTAGTGAGAAATAGAATTAAAACATGTTACACCGAAGTAAAAAAAAATTGTATTTCACCATTTTGCGGTCGGGGATTGAACTTGGTTCGCCTGGGATAGGACTCCAGCGCCTTACCTCTAGGCTACCGATATATGGACTTTATTAGAAATCTCTTTTTTGTTGTTAAATATACTTCTGGTTGAAATTTCCAGACCATTTTCTCAGTTTTTGGTCTTTTGACCAAGAGCTACATTTTGAGATATTTCCCAAGTCTGTAGCTGCAGTACTTTCAGAGATGAAAGTAGGCTTCAGAGGGACAGACGGACAGACGGACAGACGGATAGACGGACAGAGCCTCTGTATAAGCTTTTTTTTGAAAAAGCTAAAAATGAGCTTGGAGGACGAAAATTTATTAATACTATTTACGCAGATACTATGTACAATTCGAAATGGTTTGCTATGCCGCATTTAAAATTTTTCGCTGGAAGGCACATTCCGAAATTACAAATTTCATCCGCAAGACTGTCTTTTTGTCTATCATTGTGGATAAGGAGGAGTTGTTAAAGACGCCCAATCATTTATTTTTATATTCTTTGAATTCGACATCCCACAATCAGGGCCGGCGCTTGGGGATTTGCGCCCGGTGCACTATGCCATATTGCGCCCCATAAGCTGTTCATTTTTGAACGCAATGAAAGACGAAGGAAAAGACAAGCACTCACGGAATAAGAGAAGGAATATTCATTATTTCACATTATAGTCTAAGCTCCCATGACATAAAAGGCGCCCCATCGAACACCTCAAAACAATAAAGTGAGATTTTATGAAAAACCTGTAAAGAATATGTAACGCCCGCCAGACTAGTAAAAATTAGTTAATTGCTATTTTTTTATGAGTTTTTGAATTTTGTTAAAAAGCCATGTCCCGAGACAAAATTCCAAAATGGCTGAAAATTGGTACACCGCTTCCTTATGACTTTTTAATAAAACAATTTCGGAATCCAGCTTGGGTATAGCTTTCTAGCGTATAGTTTGTTGGAAAAGTTGGCTGTTGTGAAAACCCGTGCTATTCTTCATCAAATTTCAAAAGGGAATTACCGAATACATCCAATTTTTGTTGGTTGGCCCATGTGAAACTCGCCAATATTAATTTGTTAGACAGTAATTCCCCGGCTTCACCCCACGCGGCTGTTAAAAAATAGATGCATCCACCAGACTACCCTTTCCTATTCTTTTTCCATTTTCAGGTCAAGCTTACTAATAGACATTGCACCATGAGTTGAACGACATGACGGTCTAGTGGTACAAAGGGTGATTCTTGAGTTTGACCATGCCACATAAAAAAACCGCGTTCGAAAACTATTTCTTCAAAATAATCCCCTTGTCTGTCTTAAGATATTTCGTGTTTTCCATATTCACTGGAAAACAAAAGATACGTCTCAAGAAGCTACTTCAAGACTTTTCGAAGTCTTTTTTCAAGTATCCACTGAATTTACATATCCGCGCACAGTCTCCGCAAAAGTTCTCCGCACCGACCCAGAAGATTTTTCAATGGATACGTTGTGTATCCACTGGAATATCGGTGTGCGTGTGTAGTCTCCGCACTTTTAATCTCCGCACATTTTTTATCTCCGAACATTGAATTTGGTGGAGACACTTTGGCGGATAATGTATGGAGATAGTGCGGAGACAAAACTCTTGGTGGATACGCACCTTTACAGAACACCTCAGCCGAAGTTTGCATGGATCTGGTGAATCCAGTCTGGTTGTTTTGGATATCTCCAAGGCTTTTGATAGTTTTTGGCACTTAGCCTTGTTAGCTAAACTCAAAGCTATTGGAGTCGACTCACTTTTACAGAAGTGGATTGAGAGTTTCCTTTCCGGCCGTTCAATTAAGGTAGTATTGGATGGCGTCAAATCTGAAACACACCCAATCTCTGCGGGGGTCCCCCAAGGGTCAATTTTATCACCGGCCCTATTTCTTATCTTTATAAATGACCTTCTTTCAATCCCCTAGAACCCACTTCTCAGATTCGCTGACGACGGTACTTTACGTTACTCGTACAGGTACGATACAAGACAGACTCTTGCCAGATCCTATCTTGATGATCGTGAATTTATGTAAAATTCTAGTAATAACGACATTAATCTCATTCTAGAGTGGGGAAAGAAGAATCGTGTTGAATTCAATTCCGCCAAAACCAAGTACTGTCTTATTTCAAAAAACAAAGTTCAACACCTCACCATCCTTGACAGTGGGTGAAGTTGAACTAATGGCCGACCCATCCCTTCACATCTTAGGCGTGACATTAGCTAAAGACTTGCGATGGAAGGACCACATATTCCAAATCGCCAAACAAGCATCTCAGTGCTTGGGATTTCTCAAGAGGTGCAAGTTCTTCCTCCAGCCATTGGCCCGTGCTGTTATTTATAAATCCTACATTCGGCCTCTCCTCGAATACAACTCCCTGATTTGGGGCGGCGCTTCGATAACCACATTGGCCTGGTTAGATAAGGTGCAAAAAAGGGCACTTAAATTAATTGATTACGACACCGCCTGCTCCACCATCGACCCCTTGAGGCACCGTAGGAATGTAGCAACACTGACAAAATTTTATCGTTACTATCATAGTGACTGTTCCTCCGAAATTAACGCTCTCCTGCCTCCACGTCAATCTTATAACCGCGACACCAGATTAGACGACTCGTCTCATTCCCTCTACCAGCAACTCCCCCTTTCACGCACTCCACAAGATATGAATTCGTTTGTAAATAGAACAACTCGAATGTGGAATAATCTCTCGCAGTCAGTATTTCCGAGCTTCTACAACATCTAAGAGTTCAAATGCAGGGTTCATCGCCACTTTCTTTAACACTCCTTCGAACCCCCATAACCCTTAATCTTTTCTCCCCGTACTAAGCTTGCTGCTAGACATTGCACCATGACGTAACAAACGACAAGACGGACTGGTAGTACAAAGGGTGATTCCTGAGCTTAGCACTACCACATAAAAAAATACTCTAAATTGTTTTAAATATCCAAAATTAATTTTTGCAAATTTGTCCTTTTCTCATTATAGCTTTTCCCAACCGCGGACTGTGCACACAGAATCGTTTTTATTGAGAGGCGTAGCAACGCACGCGAGTTTTTGCTAGTATTAAATAAAACCAAAACAAATTCGAATTATAACTTAAATTTAGTTCAGCTACCTGTACAACTGAATAATATCAGGAAATGATTACATATTCTCCTGGAAAAAAGTTTGAAAACCTAACTATGATAGTTAGATAACTATCACCATACCACAGTACCGCACCCTGTTCAGAATTAGCAATTTAATTTCTGACTCAATAAAAAGGTGCCGGAAGGGTGTGATTCAATAAAAAGATAACCTTTTCCACAAACCAAAATTACTATTTATTCGCAATTAATTCTTAGATTTTCTCAAATATAACTTCAATAAAAATTCAACAAATTGCCAAAATAATTCAATTCAATCTTTAATTCGTTATTTATTACTTGAAATTTCGTATTTGTTTTGTAAATAAAAATTACCAAAATATTGCTTGCTCTGGTAACTTAAATGAATAACGCCACCTATCTGTCAGCGTGATGATTGATGTTTCGACTGATGTGTTCTGCAATTAGAACAGCCAGTAATAACCTTTGTGGTGCTGCACTCCGGTCTCGTTTCTTGTGAATCGCTTGGGTTTTGCTTGCTGCTTGCTGCTTGCTGCCCTGGTTTCTGCTTGCTGCCCTGGTGGCTGCTTGTTGGACTGCTTTGCCTTGTTTCTTCGCAAATTCGTCCCTCTGTGGTTGGTTAGAGTAACTGCTGAAATCAACTTTGATGATTAAGTTACTGCTGCAGTAAAGACTTCAAGACTGTCTTTAATTCGGGCTTTACTAGGAAAAGACCTCAATTCTGTCTTTTCAGAATGCTAAGTTCGATACTTGAGCAGATTCTTTTTGCTGGGGAAAGACCTCAATTCTGTCTTTCCAGAATGCTAAGTTCGATACTTGAGCAGATTCTTTGAAATTGCTTTATTGTTAAAATCTCAATACCGATTTTATCTTCTAGTTCAAGACTCTAGAAAGATTAAAAGCAATCTGATTTAACGCCGTCTGTGCGTCGGTATTTATTTCTACTCAAACAATAGTTGCGGCTATCCTTTGGCAGGGGGCTTCGTTCTCGAAGTACATAATTTCGGGTTATGTACTAGATGTCTGATCAGCTGTTCTTGTTTATCTTACGGCTGTCAAATGGAGTTTTCTGGTAAGTATTTTTTATCCTTGTTTTTGAAGCTATATATTAATTTTTAGTTATATTTTTAGGTTTTTTAACGATTTGGTGGGGGATGATCGAGGCGGAGTTTTGGGTTCATCTCTTCAGGGTTGACAGGTAAGAATTTTTTTGGAATCTGTTGTGTATTTTTTATTAATCTTTGTTTGCTTATAGACTGTCGATGTGCCGACGGCATTTCGGCATTTTCATGGACGGATTTGTCGATTTGTTAATAAAAGGTACGTATCCTTTTGTATTTACTTTTTTATTGATCTGTTTCCTTCCAGGTATGAATTTTTTGTGTTTTACTTTGTGTAGTGATGTCTTTGTACGTGGGTTTTTTGTGATTTTTACAATAAATAGTTGGAGAAAAACCAAGAGTAATTTGTGTTTTATTTGATGTTCCTTATTCCTTGGTTTTATTTTCAGTGGCGCCGGAACATTCTCCCCGCCTTGAAGCGTTGAGCTTCAATGAAAGTGTTCGACGGAGACTGTAAAGGAGTTGATAAATGAAACACTTATGTATTATTATTTATTTTTATTGTCTTCTTTTCTCATCATCCTTTGTTGAAGGCGGACCAGGATTTGATTTCCTTTTTTTATGAAGCGGATGATACCGTCCTTGATCTGCGTCCGGTAGGATTTTTTTGCCTGCCGAATTTTCTCCCACGGAAGCGGGAGGTGGCGGATTTTCTCCCACAGCTTCTGTTCAATCTGGAGATCTGGCGGTGGTTGCTGTTTGCGCCGTCGATATTCCTCCAGTGAAATTCGTCTTTTGGTTGTGGCCTTCTTCTCTTCGCGATGGATTTTTTTTGTTTTGGACGTCGGGATGGGTTGAGGTTGAGTCCGTTTCCTGATTTCGGGCCCGCACGGCAATGCCTCAAAGGGCCGTTTCACTATCGGCTTTTTTGGGGATGATGGGGTTCTTAGTTTTGACACCGCTGACTCTTTATTTGATTGACTTGGCTCGTTATTTACACGATCCATGACCTTTGCTTTTAATGCTGGTGATTGGGAATGGAGATTTTCACTGACTAGCTTTAACGGTTGGGTAGATAACGGACATCTGTACGATTTTTGTTTTAGTTGTTGGTAGACGTGTTACGTATGATTTCATTGCTTGATTGTGGTCTTTGCTATTTCGTAGGCGGAAGTGTGTTAAAGCTGCTGTTCTGTGGCCGTGTTTGATGGGGCTTTTTAAGACCGGTTTGTTTTTCGGCGGAAACGCCATTGTGGTATTTTTTCTTTAGGGTTCGTTGCTGATGATGGATGTTTTCTCCACCAGGCGATGACGATTGTGGAGTCGGTCCATGCGTATGTCGTTGATCGCTCGAATTTCATATCATCTCTAACCTGTGCCAGCAATTTGGCCAATAAGTGTGCTCCGCATAATTCCAATCTTGGCAAGGAGACTGTTTTTATAGGCGCTACCTTGCTCTTAGCGGCTATTAGATGGCAATCTATGGATCCATCTTCGTTCTGTGTTCGAATGTATACGGCTGCAGCGTAGGCCTTTATGGACGCGTCGCAGAAACCATGTAGTTCAATGTTCTGGCCTTTGCTGTGAGTCTGGATCCATCGGGGAATTTGTATCGTTTGTATTATCGGAAGGGTTGTTGGAAATCCTCTCCATTGTTGTTCAATATTCTTTGGGACTATTTCATCCCAATCGATTTTGGTTAACCAGAGACTTTGAATTAGAATTTTGGCGTTGATTGTCATCGGTGTGAGCCATCCAATTGGGTTAAACAATTTAGCGATCTCGGATAGCATTTTTCTTTTCGTGAATCCATCTGGAGCTGCTTCCATAGTGACTTTGTATGACAATGTGTCCATCGATGGATTCCATAACAATCCGAGTGTCTTGAAGTCTTCCTCGTTTAGTGTGAGAGGTAGAGAGACCTCTCGATCGGATTCCGGGACTTCTTGTAGCATGGCTTGATGATTTGCTGCCCACTTCCGCAATTCTAGCCCTCCTGATCGTAGGAGCTGGATTATTTGCTTTTGCTTGTCCTTCGCTTCCCCTATGGTGTCTGCGCCGGTCATCAAGTCGTCGACGTAGAAGTCGTTGAGCACTGCGTCTGAACCGAGTGGATAGGTGTTTGATGAGTCTCTCGCCAGTTGATGCATGGTCTTGATCGCCAGGAACGGGGCACTTTTTGTTCCGAATGTTACGGTCCGTAGCCTGTAGTCTTGGATAGGTTGGGTCGGTGATTCTCGCCAGATGATTCGCTGAAACTCGGAGTCGTCTGGATGTACTCGTATTTGACGGTACATTTTCTCGACGTCGGCCATGTACGCGATGCGGTAACTTCTCCAACGCATGAGAGTGGATATTAATGTTCCTTGTATCACAAGACAGATAGTTGTTCGGACGTTGGGCTGCAAATGGGAGTCGAACCAGATATCGTCCGTCATTGCATCTGGTGATATTGTTGGCGAAGTGGTTTTCGCATTGTATTTCTTCCTTCGTCCACTTGGGTTTTGATGGGATCTCCTCTAACTCCCAGAACCTTTTGAGCTCGTTGTCAGGAGACACCTGCGTGAAGAACGTTATTGGGTTAGTAATTGGTTGTACTGGTGATTCGATTTCTCCAGTGATAATCCATCCGAATATTGTGTTCTGGGCTGCGGTACGGCCGTTGTTGCTTTTTCTTAGTCCGTTCAAGAGGATCTTGGGGTATATGTCTGCACCCAAGAGGATGTCGATGTGACCTGGCTTGTGGAATGTTGGATCGGCTAGTTCGAGTCCCTTCACAAGAGTCCAATCCTGGATGGCAAATTCTTTGTGTGGTAGTGGATTGGTGATTTTGTTGATCACTAGTGTTTGGGCCTGGATGCTTTCTGAGTGCTGATCTTGAGATTTTAGTAGCAGCGTGACCCAGCTTGTTAGTTTGCCAGCTGGCAAGCTACCGATTCCTGTTAAGTCTGTGTGAACTGGCTTCTTCTTGAGTTGCAGGCTTTGAACCACAGATTCACGTACGAATGAGGATTGGGAGCCAGGATCGATGAGTACTCTGCAGACTTGCTGTCGTCCGGTTGGAGATATCACTGTTACTAAAGCTGTAGCTAATAATACTTGTTGGCAATCATGGGATGGAGTCTGAAAAAGGCATACTTGTGTTTGATTCGTTGGTAGCTCATTATTCGAGCTTGTTGACGGAACGATGCTGTCGCTGGTTCGTTCTGTTGACGGTGGTCTATGCAGGGTCGTATGATGCGTTTTTCCGCATTGGAAGCATCTACCTTTGCTGGGACACTGTGATGAGCGATGGCCGGTTCCCAGACAATTGATGCATAGATCCTTTGCTTTGACTTCCTTGTATCTCTCATCGATGCTCAATTGTACATATTTGGGGCATTTCCTCATAACATGTGTGCCCTTGCACAGGATGCATGTGCTGTGATTAGCTACGTGGAAGGTTTGAGTTTTTCTTCTTGGATGATCCCTGGATTTACTCTCGTGATGTTCATGCTTGCAGTTTGATGGGTTGTTGACAGCTTCTAACGTCCTGAATCTCGTTTCGAGGAAAGTACGCAGTTGTGGCCATGTCGGAATGGTTTGCCTTGACTTAGTACTCTGGGATTGCTCCCACAGCTCGTGAGTTTCGGTCGGTAGTTTCTGTACAAGCAAATGGATGAGAATAGGGTCCCAATTCTCTGTTGAGATTTTCAGATTCTCAATAGCTGTGAGACATTCGTGGGTCCTTGTCTTCAGCTCCTTGATGCCTTGTGCTGACTCTCGACTTAACTTCGGTTGGCTGAGTAGAATGTCGAGCTGTGTCTTTAATAATGCTCGCTTATTGTCGTAAGTATCAACGAGTAGATTCCATGCAGGTTCATAGTTGGCATCGCTTACTAATGTATTGCTGAGTAGTCTCAATGCTTCCCCAGATAAATGAGCCTTTAGATATTGGAGTTTTTGAGCACCTGATAATGATGTTTTGTTGTGTATGAGGCTGGTGAATAAGTCCAAGAACGATGGCCATGATGCATAGTCGCCTGCGAATGTGGGTATTGAGATTCGTGGAAGTTTTACCTCGTTGTTATGGTGAGCAATTTGACTATTATTTAGATCTGTTGATGACTGCTCGGCTCTTGGGTCTGCGGCTGGACGGATCTTGAGGTATTCTTCGTTGATTGCGGAATAGGTGTTTATGTAAGTTTCTTCCACTTCTGCGTACCAATCGTCCTTGAAGTATGGATGCTTGTGTTCGGCTTCACTTAGCGTCTTGCTCATTATTTTCTCTTCGTTATCGCGGAACTTTTTCCAGTCGTCATCCAGACCGTCGAGTTTCTTTTGGAAGTATGTTTCCGTTTTTCTACTTGGTCCATCCTTGGAAAAGTTGCGATATGCCTTCTCGATGCGTTCTCGAAGTCGTTTTTGATGATCGAGTAATTCTTCCATGTTTCTGAATTGCGGCTTGAGTTATCTTATTGAATCACTATCCGGCTCGAAGGACCAAATGTTCAGAATTAGCAATTTAATTTCTGACTCAATAAAAAGGTGCCGGAAGGGTGTGATTCAATAAAAAGATAACCTTTTCCACAAACCAAAATTACTATTTATTCGCAATTAATTCTTAGATTTTCTCAAATATAACTTCAATAAAAATTCAACAAATTGCCAAAATAATTCAATTCAATCTTTAATTCGTTATTTATTACTTGAAATTTCGTATTTGTTTTGTAAATAAAAATTACCAAAATATTGCTTGCTCTGGTAACTTAAATGAATAACGCCACCTATCTGTCAGCGTGATGATTGATGTTTCGACTGATGTGTTCTGCAATTAGAACAGCCAGTAATAACCTTTGTGGTGCTGCACTCCGGTCTCGTTTCTTGTGAATCGCTTGGGTTTTGCTTGCTGCTTGCTGCTTGCTGCCCTGGTTTCTGCTTGCTGCCCTGGTGGCTGCTTGTTGGACTGCTTTGCCTTGTTTCTTCGCAAATTCGTCCCTCTGTGGTTGGTTAGAGTAACTGCTGAAATCAACTTTGATGATTAAGTTACTGCTGCAGTAAAGACTTCAAGACTGTCTTTAATTCGGGCTTTACTAGGAAAAGACCTCAATTCTGTCTTTTCAGAATGCTAAGTTCGATACTTGAGCAGATTCTTTTTGCTGGGGAAAGACCTCAATTCTGTCTTTCCAGAATGCTAAGTTCGATACTTGAGCAGATTCTTTGAAATTGCTTTATTGTTAAAATCTCAATACCGATTTTATCTTCTAGTTCAAGACTCTAGAAAGATTAAAAGCAATCTGATTTAACGCCGTCTGTGCGTCGGTATTTATTTCTACTCAAACAATAGTTGCGGCTATCCTTTGGCAGGGGGCTTCGTTCTCGAAGTACATAATTTCGGGTTATGTACTAGATGTCTGATCAGCTGTTCTTGTTTATCTTACGGCTGTCAAATGGAGTTTTCTGGTAAGTATTTTTTATCCTTGTTTTTGAAGCTATATATTAATTTTTAGTTATATTTTTAGGTTTTTTAACGATTTGGTGGGGGATGATCGAGGCGGAGTTTTGGGTTCATCTCTTCAGGGTTGACAGGTAAGAATTTTTTTGGAATCTGTTGTGTATTTTTTATTAATCTTTGTTTGCTTATAGACTGTCGATGTGCCGACGGCATTTCGGCATTTTCATGGACGGATTTGTCGATTTGTTAATAAAAGGTACGTATCCTTTTGTATTTACTTTTTTATTGATCTGTTTCCTTCCAGGTATGAATTTTTTGTGTTTTACTTTGTGTAGTGATGTCTTTGTACGTGGGTTTTTGTGATTTTTACAATAAATAGTTGGAGAAAAACCAAGAGTAATTTGTGTTTTATTTGATGTTCCTTATTCCTTGGTTTTATTTTCAGTGGCGCCGGAACACACCCTAATTACTATTTCATTGCAGCCTTATAACATCAGGAAATGAGAAGTTGGACAAATATCATCATAGATATGGGCGAAGAAATAATACAATAACAGCATTGGCAATAAGGAAAGAACATTAATTTTCCCAGTATGGCAGTCAGCATGAAAAAGTGTCTATATAATATAATATTGACATTATTTTAATTATTTTCTTATTTGTTGCTCCAACAATATTTCATTTTAAAATCAACAAAATTAGTTTTTTGTTTAGAACGAATATAAAATTCACTCAAAAAATAAATTTACTCAAGTAAAATTTAGTTATGGCTTTACGCATGCCCTTGTGGTATAGTTACAGTCATACTTAGCTGACAGAACCTGCCGGTTTTTCGTCCGCGAGGTCACATCTAAAAACATGATAGTATTCTCTGGTGTCCCGCCTCTGGTGTCTTGGCCCTCTCCTTTTTATTTTATCGATTGATGCCATTATTACCCTGCTAAGGCACTGTAAAATCCTTATTTATGCTGATGATATCAAACTGTACCGCCACATAAGGAGTATAGAGAATTGTAAACTTCTGCAATCAGACCCAAATGATAGGTCATGATCGCCTTATGAGAGCGGACTTAAATTACTGAACTTATTCTCTCTGTATAAGCGTTGCGAGGTTGCTGACATTTCATTCGTTCTTCCTCTGATGCATGGCAAGGTGGACTCAGGTTTCTTCAAAAGCAGTACGTCATTTAGAATGAATAACTAAAACCTGAGAGGTTAACCGTCTAATACCAATTATGGCATGTACGAATCGCTTAATCGCATGCTTAACTGCTGCTAAACAGGAGAGTTTTTAGCTTGCTAACTAGTGAAAGTGTCCTTAAAAGGACTCTTCTTAATGTGGATAGGCTAGCTTCTCTGTTTGATGTTTTCTGCTCTTATAAGCTGTTTAATATTTTATGTCTGCATGGCTTAGCTGACATTCCTGCCCTACGATTTTTTGTCACTATAATTAAACAAGAGTGGTAAGTCATCAGCCGAATAGGGGGACTAACATGTAGCTAAACGTGCACGTGCCGCAACTATTTCGGACTGATGGAAGTGCGATCATAACCTCTTAGCGGTGGCCACTGGTAACTATCCTATGGAAGAGGATAGGCTAATATTATAGGGCTAGTCCCATCCAAGTAAGGTTGGCATGCGGCTAATAACATTTTCCGGAAACAGAATTAGTACGGAACGAGCGACATTTGTGTCGTTCAATGTAGGAGTGGTGTGGCTCCGTTTTCTTCTAGAGTATTGGAGTATCCGCACTTTGCTATATCTTTCGCTGTGGGGGTGGAGCGGCTCCAGAAGTGCACAATAAGTGCAATTATTTTGTAGTGGGGGGTATGACTGGTTGCGAGAGGCCAGGACAGTATCGCGGTTGTAGAGCCTTTTAATAATAATATAATAATAATAATATAATAATTAAACAAGGTTCAGCGACAATTCTACTCCCTATAATTAAATGTCAAAAAATTGCCATATTTCGGTTTTTGTTTTTTGCAAAAACCGATTTTAATTGTCAAAAACTCATAATTTTCACCGTTTTAAGCGCTATTACGCTAACTACTTTTTGTTTTCCAAAATTTTACTTTTTTCCACCTGTTTCTTGGATCGATTTGTCCAAAACACATGAATTCCTGCGCCAAAAAAACGCAGGGTGCGATATAAGTATTTCAACTTTCGAATACTTTTCTGCTATCTCCCCTGACTCTATAAGTGCACTTTCTATGATAGAGTTACTATTATATTATATGAAATAATTATCTCTTCTAAATTTTCTGAAATATTCGTGCCATTGTTGGAAAAAATATACTTTATTAAATTACAAAATTATCTTTAATATTTCCACAAAACATGCTGTATTCAAAATTCATTGCTGGGAAATTTATTTGCAGAAACAAAACCAATAAACGTAAAATATGCGCCCCATTTGCAGTAATTGTTTTAATGGCAATCCCCAATGGAATTAAGCTTTCGATTACGAGGCACTGTTTATTCGCGGCCAGTGGCTACACTTTTTTCCTGAACCTCATTGAGTTTAAACCCAATAAAGCGATATAAATAGCCAACGAATTAAGTTAACACAGTTGTTTATGAAATTTTTATTTTATTTACTCGCATTTCAGTATAATAAACACCTGAAAACCAATTTTCATTATTAAATTTGTAAATTGAAAACTTGCACTTCAGTAAAGGAATTCTCGTGGGTTCTTTGTGTGCAATTTTAATTTTTTGTAGATCGTTTCGATAATTTAATGAAAACATATTTTACTTATAGAATACATGCAATAAAACTACAAAAATTTGAAAAGTCGAGGGCGTATCAACCGACCATATGTTTCCCAAATCGTATGTCAATTACGAACCCTCTTAAATGGATTATAAGCCCTTGGTAAGTCCTCCCTTCTTTTATTGGTTTCGATTATATATCACATATATCACTCGGAAAATTGGCTTCGGAATGTGAGCTTGAGATTTTTCCATAATCGTAATTGGGTGTCACGTGCCCTTCCTTTGGAAATGATGTAAATCGGTATTTTAATGCCTCAATTTCTCGTTAGATACTTCCTTCTCATTTCACCCAAAAACAATTTAACACGGCATTGAGTTTTTGTATGGATTCGCGAAACTGGTTCTAGGGGACATGAAATATGAATTAAGCAATCAATTTAGTTATTAAAGTGATTCTGGGGTTCGATTTCAGTGTTAAGAATATTTTATGTTACACATATACATGTGCATAAGTTTAAACGTAAATTATTTTAATTAAACGCTTTTATTTAGCTTGGGAGTCTTGGCATCAAATCTAGCAACTCAAATTTTCGTGTCTTCTAATTTATCAAAAATTATGTGTACCAACATATGTAACTCCGGTTACAATACAACATAGTGGCGTTTTTGGGTTGATTCACCCCACCCACCTCCACTATGCAGTTATGCTACATTAATAGTCCAGTCAATAGGTCGAAAAAAGGCCTTCGTAATGCGAAAAATACCGCACGCGATTGTGTTTTACCAAATGATTTTATATATTTTTATGAGCTTAAATTCAAAATGGCGTCATCCCCACCTTTATGCTTAACTTACAGTGAAGGGAAACGCGTTTAATTCTATATCTCAGAAACTATGCATTTTACGACAAAAATGAATATAATATGTTTTGTAGATAAGTAAGTGATTTAACTTTTTTGTACAGAAATTTTTTTATAAAGTCAATATGTTCGGAGTTATATGTAGTGCTTCAAACTTTATCACTTTCTTTGCACTATATTTCGTTAGAATTTTCATATTAATTTTGTACTTGTATGTAATATATTTTTTGAATGCATTTGACCCCCTTCCGTCAACTGTTAAAAAAGTCTTTTATTTTTTTCTGTCCTGCATAAAAATCTTCTTAAGATTTTTATTTATCCAGTTTTTTTTATAAAAGCCTTTGAAGACTTTTATTTTTAAAATATAAAAATAAAAGTCTTTTACTGAAAAGAGATAAAATAATTATCGCAATTGGAAAACCACACTATAAATACAATCGGGATATTGTACTTCATTGTGTAATATCCATTAAACACTATCGTAACTTACTGTCGAGCGTAACATACTTGAAACAATTAATTCATCCTTTTTTGTCCATCGCGGGATGGGTTTTTTCTGAAGTCGGGTTTTAAAAGTTTTTAAGTAACCATTTGCAAGTTGTTATATTACAGACATTTTAAAAGGATAAAGCCACAAAAATAACGAAGCTTATTGTGATTTATACTAGTGGGGATGTGGGTTTGACCGCTTCGTTCCACACGATTAATTTCCCAGTATGATGAACGAAGATGGAATAAACTGACTTCTTACCAAATAGTTATACGTTTAGCACTAGTAGAAAATTGGCTAGTATCAGAACTGATGACAAAGCAATCCCGAGAGAAGCTAGTTCAAATAATTACAATAGTAGTAAATCCACAAGATTTTTCTAGAGAATTTGTTTTTCCTGAACGTTAGCAAACAAACATTTCCTCCGTATTTCGTTCGCTGCACTAAAGCGGGTGTTCAAATTCGTATTGAGCGTGCTGAAGCGCCGTTGACAAACTGAGAAGCGAATGACTTCGATCAGCACCTCAATGAAGTCAATATTATTTTTGGTTTGCGTTCTATCGAGCATGTACAAAAATCACTTACGCCCTTTAAACATAGATACCGCTTGATCGAATTTTATGAAAATCTTATCAAAGTGTACTTTCGGTAATACGCTACGATCGGCACCTCAAAGAAGTCGGTATCATGGTTGGCTCGTGCTATATCGTGCATGTACAAAAAACACTTACGTCGCTTAAACAAAAAACGGCTAGACCGAATTTCAGGAAAATCTTTTCAGCTCATATTTCGGTTAATACGCTTCGAACGGCACCTCAATGAAGTCAATATCATTTTTGGTTTGCGTTCTATCGAGCATGTACAAAAATCACTTACGTCTTTTAAACATAGATACCGCTTGATCGACTTTTATGAAAATCTTTTCAAAGCGTACTTTCGGTAATACGCTACGATCGGCACCTCAAAGAAGTCGGTATCATGGTTGGTTCGTGCTATATCGTGCATATACAAAAAATCACTTACTTCGCTTAAATAAAAGAAACAGTGGGTGTGTACTTATGTACACGCTTTAGAAGTTATACTTCTTTGGCGTGATTTTAAGACTAATTTTTAATTTCTACACAAATATTTTATTGGATTCTTTCTATTTTCGTGCGTTGGAAGGTGCAAGCATTATAATGCAAACACGCTCAAGGCTAACTAAAATCACCAACTAGTTGGGTCATTAGGCCTAATTACAATTATCTTAAGATGGGCTTAAGATGCCTCATGAAATTCTCTTAAGACTGGCTAATTTTAACGTAATGAATGTTAAGCTTAATATGCGTCGCAGAGCTGGATCAGCATTTATTTACCTGATAATACTACTGGTACTTCTAAGCCCAACTCACTTCTTTTTTGTTCATTTCCGCCTTTGCTTCTGATTGAGGAATTTAGCTTCTCCTCCACTTTAGTCAGTAGATCAAACGATCGTACCATTATAGTCTAAGACGTTCGTTGCTCTTAGCCGTGCCTTTAGCTGTAGGTTACAGTGCAGCAGTTTGCTCGAATAATCTCCGGCAATCCAAAAGGACATCGTCTGTGTCTTCTGTCACAATGAGGAATTCCAGACGTTGCGTAAACTCATTTTGCCGGTATGCTCTCGTAACTCACCTGTGGGTTCATCGACCTTGGGTAGATACATTCTTCCAAATTCTGTTCACTTCCCTAGCTTCTTAGTTGTTACTCAATTAAATTGAGTGGGTTAGGGTAATTGAAATATGATACGAAGAGTTTCATACTAAGGACATTAATGTATCGGCAAATACAGCATCAACGCTTCCAACGTTTGAGTGACAATACTCCGACCCTGTCCAAACACCATCGTTGGACGCTTGACATTGGACATTCGTAGTTCGAGTAGCGGCCACACAATGCGTTCTACCATCAAACGTCCAACGTTGGAAAGTGTTCATAGCATCATTTAGAGCCGGCTTTAACTGAAAACTAGGATATGTAATTTATTTCCCTCCATAGCCTCTGGGTAAAAACCTCCTCACCTATGGACAGGACATCGTGAACGGACTTTGGCTACGAATTTTCATATGTCCATATAATAATAAACTTAATAGCTAAAGGATTGGAGTTGCAATGCTTGCCCTTTATAGCCTCTACCCCTTCGCCTATATCGTCCGCAGGCCGTATCAGAACATCAAAATTGGCAGCGTGCAGTAAATTAGGGCATGAGATAAAAATGCAGCACGCTGCAATCAAAAGTATTTCAATTGGCTGAGGCTGGTAAAATGACAAGCAAAGCAGTGTTCATATCATGTCTTAAATTTGCAGTACGCTGTACATTTGAGGTTCTGATAGGGCCTCCAGCAAACCCATCGTAGCTACAGGCCTGAAGCAGCCGGTGCGGATCCTACATTTGCTTGAATGGAGGACATTTCTCGTGTAATAACATAGTGGAGCCAAGTTTTTAAGTTTATTTTTGCAATAAAAAGTTGTAATTTATCACTTTTTTCTGCACCTGGATCACCAGTGATTAGTTTTTCAGTGATTGAATTAAAAAAATTTCAAAAAATTGAGTGCTCATTTTTTACGGTATTCGAAGCTGCCGTCGCTTTTATATTACCTTTGTTTTCTGTATACCGTGCATAATAATGATAATCCCAGTGCGCATGAAGAATGGAAGTTGAAATGCTTGCCCTCCATTGCCTCCACCCCTTCGCCCATATCCTCCGTTGCGTTGCGTTGCGAGTTCGTCAAATTCACTCTCATAATATTTTTCAAAACGCGCCTAAAGAAGTATAACTTCAAAAAAAAAAACGGCTAGACCGAATTTCATGAAAATCTTTTCAGATCATATTTCGTTTATTACGCTACGAACGGCACCTCAATGAAGTCAATATCATTTTTGGTTTGTGTTCTAGGTATAGATCATGTACAAAAATCACTTACGCCCTTTAAACATAGATACCGCTCGATCGAATTTTATGAAAATCTTTTCAAACTGTACTTTCGGTAATACGCTACGATCGGCACCTCAAAGAAGTCGGTATCATGGCTGGTTTGTGCTATATCGTGCAGTTACAAAAATCACTTACGTCGCTTAAACAAAAAAACGGCTGGATCGAATTTCATGAAAATCTTTTCAGATCATATTTCGGTTTATACGCTTCGAACGACACCTCAACGAAGTCGATATCAGTTTTGGTTCACGCGATATCGTGCAGGAAAAAATGACCACATCCGTACGCACACACACACACACACATACTTCCTCCCAATTTTTTGCTTAAAATGCTCCTGGGACCTTGAAAGATGAAAATACGTTGTAATGTTCGATTTCGATTTTCGGACCGATTACAATAACTTCCTATACTGGGAAGTTAATAATTATCCTCAGTAAAGGAATTTATGTCTCATTGCTTTACCTGTGAGCCGACAGATAATCCCTGTTAATCAGCACTGCAATATATTTTAATTTTAACATTTCCAGAATTTTTTAATAAACTAAAATAATTCTTCACTGCTTTTAAGTTAGTCCATTTGATGGGGGTTTTGACCTCTAACTAATGAATTAAAAAAAAAAACTAGTTTTTTGCGAGTAGAATATATTAAAAAAAAGTGTCGGTAAATATGTACCTCTAAAAACTACTCCCTAAAAGCAGAAAAATCCGTTTTTGGCTAATATTTCTTAAACAGGAAGTGCTATCATAAAATATTGTTTACAAAGTTTGTAGATCAAGCGAGTATCTACAAAAAGTGATATAATACATTTTCCTGTACAAACCGCCGTTCATGAGATATTGCCGTTTTACAGATTTAAAATACTCATATCCCATAATTCGCCTTCACTTGTATAGGTCATCAGACGTTCAATAAATCCTCGGTTGGACTACGTGGCTAATATTTCCCGGATGGTTTTGGAGGAAAAAATTGTTCTAGAGCGGGGGCTATGATCACTATTCACTAAGATACGAAAGAAAAAAATGTATTTTGTTAATATTTACTAATGTTGAATAACTCCTAGACCAGAAAGAAAAAATCGATGGGTAGATCAACGGGACAAGTCAGACAAATGGCAGCAATTAGAGCGGCTGAGACAAATAAAAAACTGTACTCTTACAAGATAAGCAGAAAATGTACTCTTACAAGATAAGCAGAAAAAAGCTTCTCGTTCCAAGACCTATTGAAACATCTGAACAACGTGTCGCACGCATAGATAATATAAACGAATCAGAGCGCCTAATTAAAGAGAAGCTGAATAGCACAACACACGGTTACAAGGCAAACGAACAAGAGCTTCTACTTTGAGAATGAGAGGATTTTAAGATGGAAGCATTCAATTACAATAAAAATATAAAGATCATGAATACACTGGCCATGCACCCCAATATTGTCATGATTTAAAATTCCAAAAAGAACCTGTAATGTGCTGTTCCAATGGCAAAGTTGATTTACCACAACTGAATGGTGCATCTGACCAGTGGCGTAACAATAAATATTTCAGGGGGGGGGGGGGTCAACAGCTATAAGCCGAGTCCTGAACTTTAAACATTATCTTTCAAAATTTTTACGTTTTAATAGGAATAAGACCAGAAAAAGTGTTTTAAGGAATTCAGTTTATTAACTCTATTGACATACACGATTAATGGTTCCAGCAATGCTTGTGGAAAAGTCAAAGTTCTATGTTTCTAACTTTTTTAGCAAATTTGTTGATTACTTCTTTAGCCGTTTCGTTGGTTTCCCTGTGAATACTCAAAAGAGGAAGACCGTTAAGCCGCTGTTCTCCAGTTGCACTACTTTGCCAATCCTTTAAACATCTTAGAATTGAAAAAATTCTTTCGTTGCTTGCATAAATTTTCACAGCTACAATTCTTTCGTTGCTTGCATAAATGTTCACAGCTACGATAGCTCCAATCTTCAGAAAGTCACCGACTTTCGGAAAAGGTATAATTAAAGATTAAAGCATCGATGAATATGTGCGTGCGTTGGACGATGGAGTGATATATATTGACGCCTACGAGCTAGAAGTACTCGCCATAGTACACTTCCTAGGGAAGTGGAGAGTTTACGTTCTGGAAGGAGGATTAAGATTTTCACCGACTGTAATGATTTCACCACTAAAATGAGACACGTAGATGCATTGAGCAGAATTGCAATGCCAATTGTCGATATGTTAAATTACCTAATTAAACAAGCACAGAAGAAAGACCAATATAACCTCCGCTCATGAAGAATTTTACCTTAAACATGACTTTTTATTTAAGAATTCAGGGAAAGAGTTAATTGTCATTCCCATATCAATGGAAGGGGAGATCATGAAATCTACTACTCACATGCAGAACATTTTTCAACTGGTAAGACCGAAGTCTAAATCAGGAAAACCGACTTTATTCCTTCATCCACCCAATGACGCTACAGCCCAAATCTAGGCTGGGCTTTGTCTGGTACATTTCTGCAACTTTGATGGTCCCATGTAACATATCTCCAGCTTCGAAAGTAGTAACAGTGGATTCGTTTTCTAAATTTGTTTGGTTGCACCTCACGTCAAGCGTGGAGGTTGTCGACTGATTGATTGCTGACATCAATTTTTAGTAACCTAAGAAGGATAACACCGGATCGAGGAACAGCTTTTACTGCCAAATTGTTTCAAAATGGCCGCATAGAAGAAGGCATATCACATTCGTTAATCACTACTGGCGTCCCGTGGGCAAGGTAGAGGCAATAAATTGTATCCAAACGTAAGCCAAACGCGTGATACAATCACATTGATCGAGTTTAACCAATGATAAATAATACCCCAACCCGAAGTACCCACCACCTTTCGTATTTTAACTGGCATGGAAAAGAAATTAGTAGCATTACCACACTTTAAAGCCTTCATAAGCGACGATAACGCGACGACAAAACATGCAGGAAATGGTACGATGAGAAGCCAAATAAAATATTACTAACCTTCAGGAGAATAGGCGACAAAGTAGTAAGAAGCGTAAAGGTGCTAGTATCTATAAGGAGGGCGCCTTGTTTTGCAGACAAGAGAACACAATTTAGTCCAGGGTTGAAATTAAAACCTAAGTTTTTGGAGCCGGCAGAATCACGAGCTGCAGCGGATGGCCTTAAAGGATGGGGCTAATAATTCGGGGTATGATACGTCAGAATGATCGAATGTGAGATCTGAACTCGATTTACATTGAAACAGTGGGCTTTCCGAATACTCTCCATTCTATTGAAGTAAACTAAAATATTAGTCCTAGAAAGAAACACAGTGATTAGAAAGACGCATTTTGTCGAGAATCATTTTTGTGGTAAATCAAATTTTGTAAAAAGGTGATAATTCTAGGGTATTTTCTTCGCGCTTAGTGTGCCACTAAAATTGGAAAATGATATTATAAATCTTGAATTTTCTAACGACAAAAGGTTCCTACGCTACTGCATCCGAGTCAGTTGGCGCTACGTCCATTATGTACATTGTCCTACAGTGTAAGTCGCATATGCAGCTTTTCGACACTTTTATATGAAGAAAAATGTAGCAAAGCGGCATGTGACGAATTCTTTCATATAAAAAAAGTGCGAAATGTCGCTTATTATTAATATGAAGCTTTGGTATACGGCCGGAAAAAATAGACTTTTAGTCAGTAAAAAATAAACAGTTTTAATCATGAAATAGTTTTTTTTTTTCTAGAAAATCAATGCACCAACAAATTGTTTTGTTACAAACTTTCTTGAGAATTTCATCATTCCACCCCCTCTGCACTTTATTTTCGATATCACAAGAAATAATAATAACTGCCAAACCAAATTAAAATCCACTTGTTACAAAGTTTCATATTCAAGAACTTTTGCCAAAAGTTTCCACTGTTGATCCATTCACATTCTATAATTGGTAAAATCTTCCCCTCGTACTTGGTTAAATGAAATTTATGGGACACTTGGAAGTATTTTCGCCGCTATGCTCTCAGGGGTAATTTTCTTAACAAGAAATTAGGCAAATCCTTTAGCACTTTTTAATCCTTTATTTGCCCAAAAATTAGCTCTCCGGCTGTAGGCTATTCCTTTGAATTCAAAATGACAAGACATCGGTGTAAACAATGCCCTTGGGAATAATTTACAATGAATGACAGTTTAATATTTAGAGGTATTTAATTTTTATGTAGATTTGTTAAGTAATTTTTTATTTAAGGTGACGATACCCGCTTTATCTGTAAAATATTTTTCGAGAAATCACAAAGATGGATAATAGAAATATAGTTGAAGTTAGACTAGTGTGGGAATCTGAATAATATTACCCAGTCAGTTGAAATAAAACTGATTTTTTTATTTGGACTTTGCAAAATACATTCAAAATGTAGCGATATTTCTACAAACAGGGAGTCATTTTATACTGATGAATAATCACATTCTCGAGTAAAAATAAAAAATTGGCTTGGCTTTTTCAGGGGGATATGACAGCCGTAGAATTTTTACCTATTTTTAATGGGAGCCTTTCGACGACAAAACTTGACCAAAAAATTTAAATGGCCAAGTACCAAGCTGTACACGCGGGCATTCCACGGGCAAATTCGGCTCAGGAAAATATTTCCAAATGTATTGTTGAATTTGTTTTATGGGAACTTGAACATTTTCGTTAGGTACAATAAATGGCCCTTTCGATTTATCCTACAAGATTATCAGAGCTCGCCAGTGGCCCCAGTCGGTTTGTTCTAGGGAAGTGTGTAGTGCGTGTTGAATTATATTTTAGTGAAAAATTTTGTTATTAAATCGCTAGTAGAAAAAAAACAATGTGTTGATGATGTTTTTCTCAATAAATACGAGGTGAGTTTTGTATCTCTACATCAGTGGCGGCTCCTGCCTCTAAAACTTGGTGGGGCTTGAAAAAAAATTAGTTATTTTTATGTAGGTTTCCACTCTATCTTACAGGCCAACTGCACTAAACATTCCAATTGGATTTTCAGTGAATTTTACATGTATTTGTTCACATTAAAACTTCTTAAATTAACGCTCCTTTGATTTTAAAATTTTTTATATTGGTATAATTTTATCTAAATTTTGTTTGAATTTAGCTGTTCAAAATTGACCAATCTACTTCTTATCTGAAATTTTTGTACCTGCGTAAGATGGAAATAAACTGAATCACTCGTGTTTACTAAAACGAAGCATGCAAGTAAAATAACATTCAGATTAGAGGTATTGCATTCAGAGCGTTAACCGAAAATATTTTGTTCGTTTCCTCAAAATTAATAGCTCCATTTGTTTAAAAAAGAAAATATGAGAAATAATTTTATAAAAAGGAACTTAGCTCTATTCATTGTTATCAAATTTAGGCCTATCCCACTAATTTAAAGAGTATAGAGCTCAACTTCTTTGAAAAACGAATAATAAAATATTTAACAATTCAACAAATCAATAAAAGAAAAAAAAAGAAAATGTTTTATTTCTGCGCGAACAATTCAATAACTTTTCATTTAAATTTGGAATATTTATTACATATTTATAATGCCGCTAATGAATTCAACCGAAATTGATAAACCGTTTTAATAAACCAGTTGCTTCACTAACTGTCCCAAACTTCACCCTGGATCAATTCAAAACAATGAAGGGATTATCTTTATTTTTTTTTTTTTTCGAATATAGACCATGTTTGTTGCAAATTTCGATTATTAATTTTTTTCGCTTGGGAGAGCATGAAAAGAATGGTGTCGTGGCCACGAAGATCTAAAAAAATTCGACTTAATACTAGATTATTTATATTTCGCTGCGGAACTCACGCATCCTGCATCGATCTGTGCGATAATATTAACCGTCCCGAAGGTTTAGTTATTTGAAGTATTTTTTTAAATTCGTAGCGCTTGTTTCATGTTTTTTAAATAAATGTTTTAAATCCCGAAAAACATTTCTGTATAAGTCGATTTCTCTAAATAAAATGCAACAAAAACAAAACAATACATTTTTCTTTGTTATTAACCGTATGGCATTTCCTTTTTGGAAGACCAATCCGACGAAAATGTTCTACTTTTGTATATTGCAGTGCAAATTAATTTAAAACGAAATGTTTGATGCGGCTCTAAACGTTTAATTTCTAATTTTTCTTGTAATGACAACAAAGGAAAATTTTTCTTCAATAAATTATCTACGTGATTCATTTGAAACAAAAACAAAAATTAAATCAATATAAATACAATCTATGAAAAATATATATGTATATTAAAAAATGTATATTAATATTTAACAAATAGTTAAATCAATAATAATTTAATACTATTTATTGGCGAATAATTCAATATATACATATCTACCGTAACTTTGCAAGCACATATTTTTCACTTAAAAATAAACTTCAAACATTCTGTTAAAATTCAATCCAATTAGCCTCTTTTCCAATAAGGATTTCTCTTTTTACTACTTTTTACTATATTTCTAGCCAAATATTTGCTACGGGCTAAATAAAATCAGCCCTTCATGTATATAAAACCCATAAGTGTTAAAAAGGTTTCTAAATGTTCGGCCAATTAGTATCAAATGCAAGCAAAATTCCTTTAGAAATATAAGAAACAAAATTAAAGGAACCAGTCGACAACACTGTTACTCTATGTGCGTGAGTAAACCCAACAGAGCAAGAGAATCCATACATGCCAGTGAGAGAATCCCAATGAATCGCTCGGGGCTAATAAATTTCAGCCCCGCTTGGTAGAACAAAAGTGGATGAATCCATCGTCTCAGTCAAGAAATTTTGCATACAAAATGGTTCATCTTCGGGGCTGACTCAACGATAGCCCCTGAGGACCGAGAATTACATGTAAATAGGAATGGCGTTATGATTCGGTCAGATAGAGAGAGAATTGAGAGTTTTCTTATTTGTTTTATTTGCTTTTTTGATACTTTTTCTATGAAATTCCACTTCGAATTTGTTTGTGGTTTATTATTTTGAATTTTTTGTTTAGAAAATGTAAGAAATTGCAAAAAAATTTGGGTTTTTTTTTGTAAAAATGAAATTAATTCAAAATGTAATAACATGTAATAATTAATTAAAAATATGATTTTCTCGAAAATTTCTGGTGGGGCTAAGCCCCACTAGCCCCTAAGGACGAGCCGCCACTGCTCTACATACATACATAGATGAATATTAAAACGATTTTTTTAATCGCATTATATACAAACGTATAACCGGTATGTGTGCGCGTGTGTGGTTTACGGCCGCACAATCCTGCAATGAGCCTTCTAATGCCATTCATATGGCCGAGGACTATGTTTAAGCACTTTTGGTGTTCGCGCGTTGAAAGACCTTATTTTATTTTTATTCGGTCTAGGATATTTTCTTATCTTCTTCTTCTTTAACGGCTCTACAACCGGGATCCGGTCCTGGCCTCGCGTATATTTTCTTATAGTGGAGCGAATATGCAGGTCGTTGCCAATGTAACACCGTCGTATGCCCTTTAGCAACCATATGACCGCCGTACCACCGTCGTATGGCCGTTATTGGTTCTGCAAGGCCTTCATTCCACCGTCAGTCGCCCTCTGTATGGTCGCACTGTTCTGCAACGGGCCTTCTGATGCGCTACATATGACCGAGGGCTATAACGCCCGTTGTTAGGCAATAATTTATTTTTATTGGGGTACTCGGGTAATTAAAACCTAAAATCATTTTCATACTGGATGCGAGAAAAGTCCGGGAACGGTCCGATATTTTCTGAAGGGTAGGTTTTCGTGAAAAAAGTTTCGAGCAAAAGCTGCTTGAGGTTGGAATCGCTTGCATACAAAACTCACCTCACCCACTCATACCCACGCAGGTGGTGGAGGTAATTCTCAAATTTCAAACGGCAACCTCCATTTTTTTCACGAATTCTGCTTCTCCGATTAGAAATATGGAACTTTTCTCTGAAAGTTTGTTTTAACGAAGCCCCCTGCATCTCCAAAAATCATTCATTTGAGGGTACAGGGAAACTTCGGATAAAAAAAATTTCCAACAAAAGTTTGATGTTTCTCTTCGTAGAATCAGAATACGTAAGCAAAAAGTGAGTTCCAATTATTCTTAGTTTTTTGTTCAAACGATTCCACACCCTAAGTGGAGCAATTTTGCTCGAAACTTTTTTCACGAAAACCTAGTTTACAGGAAATATTGGACAGTTCCAGGACTTTTCCCCCACCCGGTATAAAAATTATTTAAAGTTTTACCCAGTAGGAATTGTAGGAAAGCCTTACCAATGGAGCACTGATATAAGTAGTTATCTGGTAAGGGGTACTCCTTATTTTCTTGGTGTTAGATGAGCCCTTATATAACCCACTAGCAAAAACCCGCGTGCCTTGCAACGCCTTTCAATAAATAAAAATTGGTGTGCATAGTCCGGGATGATGTATAATGAAACAAAGCACAAATTTGCAAAACATGATTTTGAGTACATAAAATAATTTAGTTACCAATAAAAAATGTGTTACCCACAATTTTTTTTAAATTCGAGTTTGAGCACCACCTATAGGAAAAATTTTATACTACGTGACAGTACAGACACCTAGCCATATTCAGAATTCCTCTCATGCGCGTGGATTTTTACGTTCCCAGGTAATTGGCACCCTATTCAAGACTTTCCCTATGGCGGCCTCTACATTTGTTTTCCAAAAAAAGTTTTAAAAAAGATCATCAACTTTTCAAAATTGATGCCTATTGTGCAGCTCAAAAATTCATAATTCTATGCCCCTAAAAAATCGAATAAATATCCGTGGGAGGCGAACATTGGCAATATTATAAAACAACACTACTGATTTGATTCTGAAAAAGGACCACTGCTGCTTCCCGTTTTCTTGTTTCGGTGCAGCTAGTCATACCACCCGCACGGCACTGGTTCAAAATATATTCATGCAAGGCTCACTGTAACACTTCTTTTTATACGATGCTCGATGTTTCCCTTGTAAGTATTAGAACGTTTGCGACATTACTAAGTGAGTGGACTTTGTTTAGTTGATATTTTACAAATAGTCATAAATGTCAAAACTTCAGCGTTTATTACGAAATTTCAAAGAGCAGCGAGCAGCTCAATGTCATATCTTTAATCTCAGAACATTTTCTATCTCCTATGTTGAGGAGAATAGTACTGAATTCTGAGTTCTCCGCTTGCTATTTCATATTTTATTTTAAATGAAATTTTTCAATCTGTCCCTAAATGAGTGATCATTTTAGATCTGCATTAATTTCATCGGCCCGCGTATCTGTTGGAACAACTGGCAAGCTTTGTCCGAAATATATGCCAATAAAACAGTTTCACACCAAAATAAGTAATTGGTATTTTCTTCTTAAATCTTACATTGTTCTGTAAACGGCTTCAGTAGATACTATATTTATCAAGGTGCATCGTCCCATTCCCAGACAACCATCATGCAGTCTTGCAAAACTTTAGCTTTGTGGCGGTTTTTAGATTTGTTACATGCAGAATTTTCCATATGATCTTCTCCGATCGGTATTATAAAGATAGAATGAGCTGTTTTTGCTTTTATGAGTAAAGTTGCCACAATCTCTGTTAATTACCCTGCTGGGATAACCCTGTTATTTGCACGTAAGAACGTCATGCCAGTGCCTCCTGTTGGGCCTTAAAAATTCACCCGTATTGACACTGTTGATAATGCGTCAACTTTGGTTTATTGTGCTCCATCTATTTTGTGTTTAGATTATTTTCAGACCCATCGATTAGTTGTGGAAATGGGAAACCATAATGATCCTGAGTATTTCCACCAATTAAAAGAACAATATCTCGTAGTGACAGCATTTCATTCGCGTAGGTTGTAAAATTATACTCTCTTTGCCAATAAATAAATATTAAGGGATATTACAGTGTATCATTATGATAGTGTAATATGTGAGTCTCTGTGATTCATTGCAATCTGTTATCCTTTTTAATAAGTAGATATTATGACCCGGTTATTACAATACATGGTTAATTTACCAATAGCACAGAGATTTAATTTTTAGTCGGTTCACTGTAGTATGTAGTCAGGTTGCATCTCATAATTTAATTAAAATTGTAGACCTCAAAGAGCTACCCATTGGTGCCTAAGTACATATCGTATTTTAGGCAACCCTAACTACGAAAATTTTACCAAAAAGAAAAAGGCTTCATATAGTACGTAATTTTGGAGAACCTAAATAATTAGTTAGAGCTCTTTTAGACCTAGAATTGGAATGTTCAAAAAAGTCTTCACACTCTATTTCTTCCGACTAAGGATTCAAGTTTTCGGTCTAATCGGGGTACTTTTTACCTATAATTTCATTTCATTAACACCGGAACTTTTCCCTAGCGCCTCATTTGATACCCATATCGAGTGGGTTGTAAGAAAAAAAGTAGTCCGCCATTTTGTATTTGCCGCCATTTTGAAATTTGAATGCACCTCATAACTAATTGTATTCTACTTGTCATACTCTTTAATTTGATACCCATGTCGGGGGTGGGGGAGCCCAATTTCGAAATTCGCCCGCCATCTTGGAACCGCCATCTTGATTTTTTTACAAAGTGGTCAGATTATATTGACACCCGAACTATATATATGTGCAAAATTTGAAGTTTATCGGTTATAGGGAAGTGGGTCAAAATCAAATTTTAAGTTTTGTCTACATACATACATCCATACATACACAGAGATAGAGCTAATATATAGGGTATATAAATAGCCTAAAACATGCTCGCAAAAATACTGAATCTTCCAGTGAAAGTCCCATCCCGATCGGCCTAGCCGTTCCCGAGATTACCGCGGCCAAACAGACAGACATACAGACATACAGACATACAGACATACAGACATACAGACAGACAAAAATTTTAAAAATAGTGGATTTTGTTTTAATTACATGTAAATAACCAAAAAAACTTAAAAAAACATAATTATTTTGAAATTACAGACAGACACTCCAATTATATTTATATAGATTACACGAGAAGGCAGATGGTAAGGTGTAATCCAGAGTTAGAATGAATTTGCCCGATTACTCATTTGTTTTTGTATTTTTGTAATACCCCAGTAGGGCTTGTAAGCTTTCAGAAGTACTGAAAAGAGCACTTACGAGTAAGGGGTAGGCCTTACCATACCCCTTACAGATGAGCAGTTCTGTAAGTAGTCTAAGGTAAGTACTTATGTGACTACTCTAGAGAGAGTAAAAAAATAAGCCCTTTATTATTATTATTAAGGAATGAGGGGGCAAGCCATATGGTGAACACTGCGGCCAAGTTAGGCCTATTGTGTACGTACCCCACTAGCGGAACAGACTATCGGCCTTCCGAATGAAGGCAAGAAGGTCTTTAGTTGATGAAGACCGGACTTGGGCAGGGCTCAAGAACTCTCTGATAAACGTTCTTCTTCTAAGCCAGATCAGAGCAGGACATTCACAAAGAATATGTGTGGAAGTCTCATCGCCTTCCAAGCAGAGTCGGCATTCTGTCTCTTGAGACAGTCCTAGGTTGTGGAGGTGGTACCGCAGTCCTACATGGCCAGTGAGATAGCCCACCAGCAGCCTTAGGTCCGCTCTGTTAATAGTGCCCCTTAAGGCAAAGGGTCTTATAAGATCTTTAGCCTGTCTAAGACCTGGGACTGACTCCCAATAGGCTAGGCTTATTTTCTTAATCCACTCTTCTATCAAGGACTTGGAGGTGGACCAAGAGATGCCACAGAAGGGTTCTGGGCCCTGGAACAACGTCTCAGACCCCTCCCTAGCGAGGCTGTCTGCAGCCTCATTTCCCTCGATACCTCAGTGTCCGGGGAGCCAGCACAGCGAGACCTCGTTTCTTCTAGTCAGGCTCTGGAGTACGTCAAAACACCCTGCTATTATTTTGGAAGAAAACTTCCACGTTGAGAGTGCCTTGAGGCAACTTGGCTGTTAGAAAAGATTTTAATGTTGGCGCCTTTCAGACCTTTCTCAAGGTTGAGCCTAGCGCAGGTCGCCATGGCATGTATTTCAGTCTGGAAAACAGAGGGCCACTTACCCATTGCAATCGAGACCTTGGAGTTGGGTCCTGCGACACCAGCCCCTGTACCATGTTCCATCTTTGACCCGTCAGTAAACCAGTGGAGATGGTTTGGATCCCTAGGAAGAATAATTTCCTCCCACTCAGAGCGATCCGGGATAATTGCTTTGAATTTCCTTTGGAATCGTAGTTGACTAACCATATCGAGGATTTCCATATGAAGAGATGCAAAGGGGTCAATCCAATGATTGCTTCCATTGCAGCTGCGGGGCAGGTCCGCATAGCTCCGGTAATGGAGAGGCAAGCAAGCCGTTGCAACTTGCTGCACTTGAGGATCGACGTAACATGTTTAGTCTTGGGCCACCAAACTATAGCAGCATAAGTGATAACAGGTTTAACGATCGTATTGTACATCCAGTACATCATTTGTGGTGTAAGACCCCATGTCTTACCCAGAAGCCTTTTGCAGGCCCATATGGCCCTTGTGGCTTTGCTGATGACGTAGTCAAGTTAAGCGTTCCAGTTCAGTCTCTGGTCTAGCTTTACTCCCAAATATTTGACTGAGTCTGAGTACTCAACTGTGGTATCCCGAATACAGATAGGACCTAGGTCCAATTTGTAACGTTTGGAGAAAGGTACCAGGACAGTTTTATTTGGGTTAATTGCTAGGCCCTCCTTGGTACACCATCTTTGAACTTCTCGTAGTGCTGTTCTCATGACCTCTGTAATGGTCAAATCGAATTTCCCAGAGACAATGATGGCAAGATCATCTGCATAGCCGATGACATCGAAACCAGATTCAGATAGTTTAGTCAAAAGTTCATCCACAACTAGTGACCAAAATAATGGGGATAAAACTCCACCTTGAGGGCACCCCTTAATAGCCTTAACACTAATGGTGGAGACATCTAGGGTAGAAGAAATGTCACGATCTGCAAGCATGGCATTTATCCACTCAATCGTGTGAGGATCCAGATTTCTGAGAGCCAGTGCTCTAGAGATGGAATCATAGCCTGTGTTATCGAAAGCACCTTCGATGTCAAGCAACGCGCATAAGGCAGTTTCCTTAGCGAGGAAGGCCTTTTCGATTTTACTGATCAGGTGGTGTTAAGCAACCTCTGTTGATTTACCTTTAGAGTAAGCGAACTGGGAGCTATGTAGAGGGAGGGAGAGCTCCAGTTTGCACCTAATATGAAGGTCTAGCAGCCTTTCCATTGTTTTCAAAAGAAAAGAGGTTAAGCTGATAGGTCTGTACGATTTAGGCAGCTTGAGGGGTCTGTTGCCCTGTTTCGGGATAAAAACCACCACGACTTTCCTCCAGATGGTTGGAATGTATCCCCAATTGAAGCTGGCTCTAAAGAGGCAGACCAGGTTGTTGAGGATCAGATCGAGGCCCTTCTGAAGAAGTGCCGGAAAAATTCCGTCTCCTCCGGGTGACTTATAGGGTTGAACAGAGGCCACTGCCCATTTAACCTTGTCACAGTCGAAGATATTCCCTGAAAGACTGCGGGGATAGCGGTCTGGGATGGTCCTATGACTACACCCAGGATCCAATGGATAAGCGGTCTGGAGGATTGACCCTGGAAAGTGCTCTCTGAGCAGGCACCTTAAGGTTTCCTCATGGTTAGAGGTGTAGGAGCCATCCTCCTTTTTGAGAAGGTCCACTCCGTTGAAGGAGTCTTTGGAAAGTAGCTTTTGGAGTCTAGTCGCCTCTGGTAGAGTCTGAATGCTCTCACAGTGTTTCCGCCAGGCAATCCTTTTGGAACGTCTCAACTCCTTGTTATAGGCTGTTAGGGTGAACCTATATTCATCCCAATACCCGGCGTGTTTTGCTCTATTGAACAATCTCCTAACGTCTCTACGCATTCCAGCTAACCTGTTATTCCACCAAGGCACCTTTCGCGATGACTGAAAGGAAGAGACAGTGTTGCTGTCATGGTAGGAAGAGATCAGCACGTCAGTAAGCTGCGTGGCCGCATTCTACAGTTCATACACTGAGCTGATAGAAGCCGCAGGCTGGTCTGATTTCGAGGCCACCAGCCCCTGAAACTTAGACCAGTTGGTTTTCTTAGGAACCAAAGAAGAGGCGCGGATATGTGGAAGGCCCACAATGTCAAATCTGATGTGCAGATGATCCGACAGTGAGGCCTCGTCCAGAACACGCCAGTTTTCAATCCTGTCGGATAAAAGCCTGCTCGTGCAGGTGAGGTCCAGCACCTCCTTTCTACTAGCAGTGATAAAAGTGGGTTTGCATCCTCTATTTGCAATATCTATGTTATTCGTAACGAGAAATTCTAGAAGACACTCACCCCTTTGGTTTACATCGGTACTTCCCCAGATGGAGTGGTGAGCATATGCATCACAGCCGATGACGAATTGCCGGTTCGTCTTGCGACAGAACTCAATGAGATCTTGAACCTCCTGGGGTGGCACTACTGCTACATCCCCCGGAAAGTAAGCGGACAAAAGAACGATTTCTTGGAATCCGTTGGCGGTGGGAACCGCAACCGAGATCGCCACTAGATCTCTAGAAATAAAGTTAGTAATGGAGAGATAAGTGACCCGATTGTCAATTAGGAGGGCAGCGCGAGGCGCCCCACATCTCCGATCATACACTAGTTTACTTGAGCCGGTGGTAAGTCCTCTGACTTTGCCATCGGTTACCCAGGGCTCTTGAATAAGAGCAAGGGTAAGGTGCCTCTCCGCAAAAGTCTTGCACAGGGTGGAGGATGCCCCTTTTGCATGGTGCAAGTTTACTTGGAGTGCCCTTATGGCGCTCATTTTTTTTCCAAGGAGCGTTTGACAAGCTCGGTCTCGGATACTGCGTCTAAAGACTCATCTTCAGCGACAACTCCGCCGTCGCCTGGTCCCAAGCCCAGGGTGTGAAAGGAGGAGGGTGGTCGACCTGCCGAGTTGACCAGAATCGGTCACTCCGAAGACCGAAGAAACTAGGCAAGACACCGCATTTTTCAAAGCGGCACCGACAGCAGCGTATCCGTTGCGGGAACGTCCCGCTCGGACCGCCAGCTAACGGATCAAAGAAGAAGAAGATCTTCAGCGACTGACGACCCGTCTGGAGAACCGGGGGCCCAATGGCTCCACCGGTTGCAGCAGTTGATTGCAAACTTGCGTGCCCAATGGCTCCGCTAGTTTGAGCAATTGGTTCACAACTTGCGTGCCCAATGGCTCCGCTAGTTGAGACAATTGCTATCTCTTGCGTCCCTAAGGACACTTGAGATGTGGCCATCGTCACAATTGACGAGGATGATGCTATCGGAGCTGCATCGAGCTCATTATTTTTATTTTTTGTTTCCATAAATGGTCCCACGAGTAATTCGGGAAAGTAAGTCACCCACAGCGAGCCCGTGTACTGTGAGAAGGCTAATTAAAACTGGAGGACGCCAGGTATCCAGAGTTCGGATATTAGAGACCAAGCACCCCCTTGGCCACGAGTCTATCGGCATATCCTGTTTCATCTTAGACTGGGGTGATTTTTTAAAGAGTGTTCTTCTCTCCGCCCGACTACCATTAGCCAGCACTCCTGGTAGAGACATGATCATGCCAGGAGTCTGTTTCCAGTCGCCCCACGTGGAGGGTGTAGTCGAGCTTCCAGCAGTATTTAGCACAGTTTCGGCACGGAGCACAAAGCAGCGTGTTAGTCCCCCTGTGTAACTGTTGGCATGCGACCAAAATAAGGCCTTACCTCCTATGAAATTCTGTGTAAAAATAAGTACAAGTTCAGTGGAATAGTCGCCATGGTAATAGTCGCCACGATAAAGTATGGAGAGGGCTGTTACATTCCTACGGTGGCTTAAGGTGTCTTTTAAGGCGCGAAAGGGGCCATCACCAATGAGTTTGAGGGCATGATTTTGCACCTTGTCGAGACAAGCCAAGGTGGTTTTTGGGGCGCCTTCCCAGATATACGAGTTGTATTCGAGGTGCGGCCGAATGTAGGATTTGTATATTGTAGCCAATGCGGCTGGCTGGAGGAGGAACCTGCATCTCTTGAGAAATCCAAGGCATTGGGAGGCTTGTTTGGCGATTTGGAATATGTGATCATTCCATCGCCGATGCTCCGTTAAAGTTACCCCTAGGATGTTGAGAGTTGAGTCAGCCGTTAGATTCTATTTATCCACTGAGATAGGAGGAAGGTCGGTACAATTTTTGTTGGAGATCAGACAGTACTTCGATTTTGTGGTGTTGAATTCGACGCGGTTCATTTCGCCCCAATGAAGAACCGATTCGATATCCCGGTTGATCGAGGTCGACATCAGTTGACGGTGGTAAAGACAAGGTCTGGCACGTGCTTGTCTTATATTGTCGAAGGAGTAAAAGAAATTCAGAGTACCGTCATCAGCGAAGCAGTCAAGTGGGTTGGAGGGGATTAAGAGCAGATCATTAATGAAGATTATAAAAAGTGCGGGTGAGAGAATTGACCCCTGGGGAACTCCGGCCGAAATGGCGTGGGGTTTGGATTCGACGCCATCCAATACTACCTTGATTGAACGGCCTGAAAGAAAGCTCTTAATCCAGTTCCTTAGAACTAAGTATATACAGTATCCCGCCATTAAATTATGACCGACTAGAAAATTTTGAGATTTTTCTGTTTTCCTCCAAATTAAACAAATTCAATTGGATTTTTTGCACATATTTATTTATAATTTTATTTTTTACATTGTTTTTAGTTTATATAAGTAATAATTAATTAATTTTCTAAAATTTTGTGGCTAAGGGGGGCCTTTACCACAGCCTTAATTCTTAGAGGCATGCTGTTGATGCAACGTTGGATCATTTGCTTGATTCCTGGATCATTTTTCCAGACATCTTGGAATTTTTTGCTTAAGTTGCTCGATGGTGTTATTTCTCCTGGCGTACACCTTCGATTTTAAGTAGGCTCAACAATGCTCGATAGGATTGCACTCAGGAGAATTGCCGGGCCAAGGTAAAACCTGCAATTCCAAGGAGTTGAGGCAGTCCATGCTAGCCTTTGCCGTGTGGCATGGTTTTTTCTTAATAACGGTAATTTAGGATTCCCCATTTGGTGTGTAAAAAATGCCAATAATCATTTTTCCAGGAAAATGGGACTACAGGTGTCGCCAGTACACATTAAAAGATAAAAAAATTTCAGAATTGCGATCGGTCATAATTTAATGGCGGGATACTGTACCAATAGCTTGGAGTTTATTCAACAGAGCTGGGTGACATACTCTGTCAAAAGCCTTTGATATATCTAGAGCAACCAGACCAGACTCGCCACTCCGGAGAAGTAAGACAGGGCAAAAAGTTTGTGCAGGGGTTTAGCCAAAGGTGAGGTACATTTTTTAAGTACGATAGGGGGGATTTTGTCGGGGCCAGTGGATTTATTGAAGTCGAGTTCTTTAAGGCACCTGAACACCTCGCGAGTCCTGAAGTGAACTCCTTGAACTCCGTGAGCTTACGCGTTCTACTGGGTATTCACCTGACGTGAGTAGTATGATTATTCCTCCGTAATGTGCTTTTGTATGAATATTAGGTCTTGTGACCTTCCCTTCGGCGTTTTGGGGAACACGATGTTTGGGGGACTTCTTCAGGCATTCTCATGACGCCTACACTAGCGTGATATTTTTGGTAATGTCACGTTCTTTGTATATTTGGTACAACTCCTGGTTGTACCTTCCTTACAACAATTCTCCGAAGGAACTGTCTCTCGAACACGGCTAAGAGATTAGAGTGCTTGGAGTTGGAGACTTGACAGACTACAGTGCTTTGTTGGCTTTAGGCTAGGTTAGGTTAGGTTGAAATGGCTGCCCCCACCAGGGAGCCCACTTAGGCACGCCATTGGGCCCATTGTGATGCCATTCTGGTATTGGGACATAGTTCAGGCCATTTCAAGCCATTTTGAGCTTTTAACCCGATTAAAAATGAAATTCGCCCGCAGCTGGCATGCACTAGCCCGCACGGCGCCCGCAGTTAGCATGCACGCCTGAAGACTAGCTCGCAGCTAGCATGCAGCTGGTACGCACGAATATTATAAATCACGAGTAAAAATGAAATTCGCCCGCAGCTAGCACGCAGCTGGCATGCACTAGCCCGCACGGCGCCCGCAGCTAGCATGGACGCCTGAGTGAAAATAACACTAGCCCGCAGCTAGCATGCAGCTGGTACGCACGAAACTCAAATTTAAAATGAAAGAAAAATTTTTTTTTCCTAGAATAAAAATTCTACGCCTCTTAAAAAAGATGGAGAAGAGTATTATATATGTTTGTAAAGTCGTCATCAGGCACATTTTGAGATTTTCGTGCGTGTGGCGGGAGAGTGGATACCTGTGGCGGGAGAGTGCATCCCTCTAGCGAACAAATTTTTAGATTTTCGTGCCAGTGGCGGGAGCGTGTATCCCTGTGGCGGGAGCGTGCGTGCCTGTGGCGGGAGAGTACGTACTTTTGTGGCATGCCTGTTTGTTCGCTATGCGTGCTAGCTGCGGGCGCGTGCGTGCTAGTAAGGAAATTAACCATGAAATTATTTTTAATCGGGAATAAAGCGACAGAGTCTAGAGACACCAATATTTTGCAGCTCGCTCAATCCGTCAAGGAAAGGTGAGCCAAGTAGAGTCCCTCTTTTCCTTGCTAGGGCGGGACATGTACAGAGAAGATGGGAGACAGTTTCTTCCACTTCTTCATTACCACAACTTCTACATAAGTCGTTGTGGGGGAGTCCTAATCTTTCGGCGTGTGGGCCGAAGGGACAGTGACCAGTCAGCACCCTTACCACGTGGCTTATCTCCTTTTTGTTCAACTGAACCAGAGATTTTGAACGCTTTGCGTCCAAAGTTGGCCACATTGCATGAAGAGTGCGCCAAACCGTTGCTGTGGTCCATCTCAGCCCGGCTCGAGCTAAGCTGATTTTTCTCACAGCTAGTTTATAGGTGGCTAAGGGCATTCCCATTCGGGTTAAGTGGGGTGTCCTTTCCACTTCGGTTCCCTGTCTAGCAAGCTCATCTGCCCTACAGTTTCCCCTAATCCCACTGTGTCCAGGAACCCAACACAGTGTTATATCAAACTGAGTGGCAGTCTCACACAGAGACCTGCGGCAGTTCAGAAGAGTCGTGGATGTTGTGACGACAGAATTAAGAGCCTTGAGGGCCGCCTGGCTATCCGATAGAATACATATATTCTTATGAGATATATTATTTATCTTCAGCCATTCGAGAGCCTCCCAGATCGCAGTGACTTCCGCTTGGAAGACGCTGCAGTGGTCGGGTAGACGAAGAGAGGTATTTATATTTAATGCCTCAGAAAAGATACCAGAGCCTACATTATTCCCAATTTTTGAGCCATCTGTGAAAATACATAATGACCCAGTTGGGATAACACCATCTGTCCAGTCATCTCTGGCCGGAATGATGGTATTGAAACCTTTCTCCAAGGTCCACGTAGGTGTAGTATAATCTAGGTTGTTCGCAGTGGTGGCGAATTTCCTAAGGATGGATGAATGGCCATATGAGTATGGAGTCCATCCAAGAGAAGCCTTTGTCCTGGCTGCCGTCCAGGCTGCCATTTGCTCGGCGTGCATATCCAAAGGGGTAAGATGCAATAAGACATCCAGCGCAGCTGTAGGGGTGCTTCTCATTGCACCACTGATACACAGCTCAGCTGTTCTTTGGACCCTTTCCAGTATCTTGCGATACGTAATCTTCTGTAATGCAGTCCACCATACCGATATGCCATGCATAAGTATAGGTCTGATTACGGCTGTATAGAGCCAGTGGACGATGCGGGGTTTAAGGCCCCAGTTGACTCCGATCGTTTTCTGGCATAGGAAGAGAGCTGTTTTGGCCTTATTTGCTCTTTCTATAAGATTCGGTCTCCACGTTAGTTTCCTATCGAGTACGAGACCTAGAAATTTCGCATCCTCCTTTATATGCAGTGTTTCATTACAGAGTCATAAAGGAGGAAAATTGGGAAGTCTATGCTTCTTTGTAAAGAGCACTACTTCAGTCTTGGTTGGGTTGACGCCTAGACCCTTTGTAGTGGCCCAATGAGAAAGATTATTCAATGCTTGTTGCATTATATCTCTTATTGTTGAGATGTACTTGCCGGTCACCACCAGCACAATATCATCAGCATAGGCCACCGTGGTGCACCCAGACTCCTTTAGAGTTATCAATACTTCATTGACTGTCATATTCCAAAGGAGCGGCGATAAGACCCCACCTTGTGGTGTGCCTCTTTTAACCCGTCTGACTTCTTCCGAAAGCCCCAGGCTAGACTTTATGACCCTGCACCCTAGCAACTGATCAATAAAGGACCTGCCATCAACATTCAGACGCTGGAGTGCCCTCGTGACCGCAGAGGGTTCAACATTGTTGAAAGCACCTTCAATATATAAGAAAGCAGCCAACGTGAATTCCTTGAATTCAAGGGATCTTTCAATGACCGCTACCAAAGAGTGGAGAGCAGTGTCTACTGATTTACCTTTCGTGTAGGCATGCTGCGAGGGAGAAAGCAGTTTTTTATCAATGCTATGCTTAACATGGATCTCCACAAGTTTTTCTAGTATCTTGAGGAGAAAGGATGTGAGACATATAGGTCTCAAGTCTTTTGGATTGTGGTAGGAGATTTTACCCGCTTTCGGAATGAAAGCTACCTTCGCTACTCTCCAGGATGTTGGAATGTAGCTTAGGCTAAGGGAGCTCCTATAGATGGCTGCGAGCCAATTCAGAATTAGGTCACTGACTTTCTGAATTTCAATGGGATAAATTCCATCTGGTCCCGGTGTTTTATAAGGCATGAAGCCTTCTATGGACCACAGGAGTAAATCTCTGTTTATCAATCTGTCAATGGTGCCTAAATTATGTGTGCTAGCTGGGCCCTCAAAACCTGTTTCTGCAGATGCAGCAAGAGATGTTGAGCCAGGAAAGTGAGTATCGAGTAGGAGTTTCAATGACTCCTGACTGCTTGTGGTCCATGTACCGTCTGCTTGTTGCAGCATTTCTTGGCACATTGGGCTTTTCGAGAGAACTTTTCTCATTCTTGCGGCATCCGAAAAACCTTCTATTGTCGCACAAAAGGTTTTCCAGGATTCCCTTTTTGAGTTTCGCAGTTCGTATTTGAACTCCCTGAGACGACTTTTGTAGTTGTCCCAGTCCGAAGCCAAATTAGACCATTTGGCCTTATTGAAGGCCTTTCTGCTTTCAGACCTTAGTTTGAGAAGTCTGCTGTTCCACCAAGGGGGTTTGGTTTTACCCCCATATTTCCTAATGGGACAGGCTGCTTCTAATGCGTTATTCAGGAGGTTACTGAGATTTGTCACTTGATGTTCGAGATCTTCAGCATTCCAAGGGTGGGTGGGAACATCCTCAGGGAGGGATCTTTCCACTACTTGTCTGTATATGACCCAGTCTGTGTTCCGGACATTCCTGTAACCAGGGGCCTTCTTCACAGTTGGGCACATATTGATATTAAAAAGGATGACTCTGTGGTCAGAAAAAGAGTGTTCACTGGATACTCTCCAGTTTTCCACACGGTTGAGCAGATCTGGCGAAACAAGGGTAATATCCAAGACTTCTTGTCTTACCCTTGTGATGAACGTGGGTTCATTTCCCCTATTGCATAGCAAGAGATTGTGTTGAAGTAATAAATCAAAAAGCAACTCACCTCTTATATTTGTATCAGAGCTGCCCCAAACGGTGTTGTGAGCATTCGCATCACATCCAACGATGAGGCTGGCTCCACGACTAGCCGCTTCTTTTGCGGCAACAAAGAGACTGGAGTTGTCCAAATTTCCCTCATATGGTAGGTAGACAGATCCAATCCACGTAGGCCTACCGCCTTTCCTGTTGTCCAAGCAGGCCAGTACATTATCAGCATTGCTAAATTTAGACAACATAAAAGCGTTAAGGTCATTTTTAACAATTAAACAGGTTCTTGGCTTACCTCCCCCATTTCTGGGATACAGCAACCTGTATTTAGGAGTCCTGATTCCGCATACAAGGCCCGGACGATCCAGGGCTCTTGTACCAGGACGACATCTATATCGGCCTTAGAAAGGCGTAAGCATAGGCTGGCAGCCTTGCTGTGATGGAGATTAATCTGCGCTACTCTCAACATCGTGGTTGGGAGTAGTGGGATCAGTCTCGATCACCGTAATATCAGCCTCGTCTTCTTCCGGTGTGAGAGTAATATCATCATCTTCCACCGAAAGAAGTTGGGCAAAGTCACCCAGTTCATCCTCCGTCCTTGACGGCGAAGGAACTGAGAAGTTAGAATCCTCAGAGGATAAGAAGAGAGGGTCGTTTGAACCCAAGGTTGGTAGGTGAGTATCCTCAGGCACCTTAGGATCAGCTACTCCTGTTCCTGTGTCATCCGCAATACTAGGTACATTGGGTTCAGCTACTTGCGTACCTGTGTCACCCGCAGTGCCAGGCACGTTGGAATCAGAAACATCCGTACCTGTGTCACCCGCAGTGCCTGAGGGCTCACCATCTGGAGCCACAGGTGGAGCAGTTCCACTCTGGGGCAAAGAATCTTTTTTGTAAAGCCTCAGGGTGATTGAAGAAAACTCATAGCTTATGACGCCTTCAGATTTCGCCAAAGATCCCAGCGACTCCTCGCTAATTACTAATGTAACCGCTCGGCAGTCGCCTTTAGGGTCCTCCAGTTTCGTAATCCTCCACGAAGACGTCTGTAGCTGTGGGTTACTTAACCGAATGATATCCAGAATAGCCTGAGGCTCGGCTGGTTCTGCTGGGATCCAGGAACGCGCTCTTGGCCGATTCGGGATTTCCTCCCTCCTAACAACCTTGAGTTTGGCGCCTGGCCATGCTTCCCCAATTCTGGATATTGCTATTCTGTAGAGATCGACAGATCTCTGATCGGCACAAGCGATGAGCTTCACGCGGCCCTGAAACCATCCGCTATCGCGACAGTGAGGAGCAGTGCCAGGATGCTCCTGAAGTATTGGGAGGAAAATCGTCGCGAGCCTGACCTCAAGTTTCCTCCATTTATCAGGCAGAATGGTGCCATCTGGATCGTTTTCGTCGATGACGGCGATAACGATCTGACCTTCCAGCACTCGGCTGTAGGTTTTAGTAGTAGCAGGAAGTATGGAAGTGTTCTTGCTACGTTTAGCCTCAGGGTGATTAGGTTCCTCTAGGGACCTCTGACGCTTTGTTGGCTTTAAGCAGCCTTGGACGTATTTCTGGTTTCAGACTATTATCAGCTTTAAGGTAGGTAAATGCTTTCACTACTCCAAATTCCACTTTGTTGGTGGGGCCAATGTTAGATGTTCTTGTAGACGAAGCCGCCATATACTTTGTTTTGGTTTCGTCGATGTGCAGTTCCGGTTTTCGTACCGCCTGCTCAATCTGGATCAAAGCCATTGATATTTTTCGAAAGATGTCAATTTCGTTTGCATAAGCCAGCTATTGGGTAGACTTGTGGAGGATTCTGCCCCTTGATGCCCCCCCTCCGAATCACGGATTACTTTCTTCAACATCAGGTTAAAAAGACTCCGGACAGTACTCCGGGCATTTAAATCTGGATCCAATTGAAAATCTTTATTCTCAAATAAGAAATAAAGGAGGTAATGCAAAAAAGTCCCACATCTTATCGCAGATAATGCCATTTGAAATTTTTCAGACGAATGACATTTTTATAATTGTAATGAAGATGAATATTTCACATTGATCGATGCAGGAAACTGTAATCAATGTGAAACAAACGTGTCGGGTGTTCCTGTCAAAGAGATACTTCTTTTGAAAGTCGATAATGAAAATTCTAATGAAAGCACTGGTATTTAGACGAGACACTAGCTACCGTTTTTTTAAATAATTTCATAGATGAGGTTTTTATAAACTATTATTAATTCACGGCAAAGGTAGAGAATTGTGCCGATTGCAAGAATATTTTATTAGAAGATAGACTACAAATAAGTCCCTTTTATTTTATAACAATTACACAAACAGTGCTATTGTTCTACACGAGTAGTTTTTGATTTGTGTAAAGCTCTTACCACAATTTTTGAGAAGGATTTAGTGAACGGTCGCACGAAAATCCATTAAATCAACTGTTATGCAAAAGCGCATATTAGTTACGACCAGAATATTGCAATCTGTTTAACACCCAATCAGATTGTTATGAACATTATTTAAATATTCTCAACTTTATGATTCTTGTGCAAATGGATTATACAGAAACCGTTTAAACAACACTGCAATTATTTAATTTATAATGTATTTATGTTTTCCTTTGAATACGTGAATAACGGGGAGATTTCTTTTACGGCTGTGCTTATTCTTCAATTCGTTTCACGTGAAAAATTGTTCACATTCCAAAAGTACTATTCTGGCAATCGCCTGAGGTGAATACTTTCGTTGTGAAGTGATTAACGGTTTCACTTAATTTTTCCAAGGGGAAGACCCTATTACGTAGTTGTATTTCGGCAGTTATGTTCGAAATGGCAGCAAAGAAGTGAGTATTTCATATTTACAAAATTATTTAATCAAATTTTCAATTTTCCGGTAATTATTTTTTTTGTATACAGAAAAATTACGAAGAGAAAATAGTTTGATGTTCTTTTGGGTGAAATGGAAAAGCATGTTGCAAAGGGGCAGAAGTATTCCGAAAATTTTATTGCCAAAGAGCGATACGCGGAAATATGGAAAGAGATTACAGTCCGCTTAGAAAGTCTTGGGCCCCCAACTAGGAAAGATACCGAATGGGCAGAAGGTAAACTGCTATTCGTATAAGTTATATGAACTGTAAATGCTTTGTCTCTTATTTGGCGACGTCGCGTCGTAAGGATATTATTTCCAAGTCGTCACTGCTATCACTATCACTATTACTACTGCCAAACCACAATTCTGCACATGTCATGTTAAAACTATTGATTTTTAACAAATTACTCCAAAAATACAACTATTTCATTTTTATAACGATTGAAATTTTCATTTTTATAACGATTGACAGTTTCAGTTCCACTTGTTCCAGGTGAAACTTTTTTTTGAATCATGTGAATCACAGAATCGACTTAATAACATGAAGTGGAATACAGGTGAAGTTTTTTTTCCACGTGAAACGAATTGGTGAATAAGCCCCGTTATAACAAGTAATAAATAGCTTGGTGTACTGTAAGACCTACATGTTTTCATCTTAGCCTCTTATGCAAGTATTGTGCTTTTTTGATCACATCAAATCATAGTCTATGCTAGATTAGATTATCAGGGGAAACTGGATGTACATATAAAAGAGTACATATTATGCAAAATATAAATTCGAAATCTTTTGATACGTAATATTCTACGAAGTCTAACCCGTAAGAAAAAACGGTCGTTTGTAAAGTAAATTCCATGATCTACAATTTTTATTATAATAATTTTTGAGACAAAACTTATCATTCAGGGATATTTGTTTTTGACACTTGGACCTTAGAAATTTTTTAATAGCAAACTGGATAATAGGACTATATGTATTTTGGTTCCAGTAAGAGCTTTGGGAAAACCTCTTAAAAATTTTGACAGCAAGTCGTGCCAAGTTGTGTTCAAAACACCAAGCCACCAGCTCAAAGAAAAGTGTGTTTGAAATGCACGAATCCGCTAAAACTAACAAAGATGTCAAATATTCGAAGAAAATCCCACAAAAAATTTAATAATTAAGAGAGGAAACAAAGTTGAAAGTTTTTGTTAAATGCACTAAATTTCACAGATTTAGGTGATTCAAATCAGCTGGTTTCACTCCACTATTTAGGGGGTGAAAACTACCCCTTTTGACAGGCCCGGAGCAAAAGGAAAGTATCTCAGATTATCGGCTATAATGAGTATTGAATTTCTGTATAGTTGTTATATCCCGTAACTTTGGCTAAAGTGTTAATAATACTATTTCTTTTTATTTGGCAAAACAACTAATATAACCCTGTATTTTTGTAACGCCATAACATATTTTCATGAATAAGGTATCAGTGTACGCAGAATACTCCAGAATACTACAGAATTATAAAAGCGACGCGGCTCCACCGTACCAACTTCAAGAGTTATACATGTGGGATTCTGATTTTAGGTAAATTTTATTGTAATGAAAAGACGACCTTTAATGTAATAATTCAATGTTTTGTATTTAAATTCAATTAATATCTCCGACATTCAAATGTGCAATTCAATGTAAAAATCGTAAACTAAATCTGATGCGTTCGAGAGTCCGGCCCAGAGAAGAGTGATTTTATTCTGATCGTTGGCTTCAGTTCTGAGTCTAGCGGTGTTTTTTAAAAATAAGTGGAAGACCATTACCGCTAGATAAATGTTATTGTTCCTACAGTTCGGCCACGCTACAGGTCTTCGGCCTCCGATGACTCGTCGCTACTCTCTTCCCATTCTCTCCAAGGCTTTAAGTGATCAGCTGATGATGTAGTTGTAACAGGTCCCTCTTGATATCCGACTTTTTTAAGTTGATACCTGTCTTTTCCTACGTGCTTAATCACCTCATACGGCCCCATAAATTTAGATAGAAGTTTAGCGTTGGGACAAAACTGGGTTTTCTTGACAGCTACCAGATCACGCAAGTTATACTGATGCGCTGCTTTTCGCCTTCTCAATGAGTACCTACGATTTTCCTCTTGAATTTTGCCAATCGCTTTCTTGGCATCTTGACGAAGCTGGTCGCGTTCTGCTTGGAAGTGTTCTACTAATGCTTCATCTATTTGCTTAGCAAGTTGGGCATCTTCTGGCTTACGCATACGGACTCCTATTAATAATTCAAAAGGTGTTTTCCCAGTTGCTCGACTTGTCGTAGAATTTAGAAATTTTTGCAATTTGTCAACATGTTTGTACCATTTCATAGGCTCCGTACTAGATAGCTTTGCTAAGGCCGCAATAATGGTCTGATTGAGCCTTTCCACCTGACCATTTCCTCGCGGAACTCCGGTGGTAACCAAAACATGATTGATGTTTCTTTCCTCGCGATACTGTTTAAATGCTGCTGAAGTGAAAGCAGGCCCACGATCTGTAATAATCCTTTGTGGATCCCCAAAAGTTGCGCTTAATGTGTTGAGTCTCATAATAACTTCATCTGCCGAAGTATCCTTTACAGGGAACAACCAAGAAAATTTCGTGAACGCATCGATGACGACGAATAAATATTTATAATTTTTAGCAGTAGAGGCCAGGGGCCCAAGATGATCCAAGTGGAAAGTGTGCAGCGGAACGTCTAGCTTGTCGATAGGGTTTAGCAAACCTTCTGCTTTTCCCGCCTTCCGCGCCACCAATATGCAGGGCACACAATTCATAATAACTTTATCGACTTGCTGCGTCATCTTCGGAAAATAATAGTCCTGTTTCAAAGTGTGCACGACTTTTCGAGCATTGAAATGACCTTGCTCATGTACGGACTTAATTAAGTCTTTCTGGGATCTTTTCGGGACAACTAACAAATAATTACCTTCTTCGAATCGATACAACATGTCGTTCCGCAAAATGAAGTCTTCGCAGCCCTGTCCCGATCTTAGCAGTCTTATCAATAATCCGCAATATTCATCCTGCTCCTGAATTGTTTTAATGTTGTGAAGAAAATCCTTCTCAATGACCTGTACAACAGGAAAACGGCTTAGCGCGTCAACATGCGGCATCTTTACTCCTGATCTATGGTGAACAGTACAACTATATTCTTCAAGCACAAGGGCCCACCTAGCTATTCTGGTGCACAACTCCTTTTTTTTCATGGCTTGTTGGAATGCTTGACAATCTGTAAAGATTTTAAATTCGATACCTAACAAATAATACCTTAGTCTAAATAGAGACTTGATAATTGCAAGACATTCTAGTTCGTAACTTGTATAGCGCTCTTCGCAAGGCGTCGTCTTAAAGCTCAGGAAAAACACTGGGTGTAGATGACCATCAGCATGCTTCTGGAGTAAAACAGCTCCAAGACCTTGCTTACTCGCGTCGGTATGTAATTCAGTAGGAAGCTCTGGATTAAATAATTTGAGCACTGGATCCTGGCAAAGGCAAAACTTTAGTTTTTGAAAAGCTTCTCGTTCGATGTGGCTGAAATTTAAAGGCATGTCTTTTTTGTTAAATTACTTAAGGGTCTAGCAATGGTTGCATAATTAGCTATAAATTTTCGAAAAAAACCAGTGAGACCTAAAAAACTTCTAATACCTCTTATTGAAGTAGGCTCGGGAAAGTTTATTACCGCTTTGATCTTCTCCACTGAAGGCTTAACGCTTCCTTCTTCAATAATGTGACCCAAAAATTCGACCTTTCTCTTTAGAAACTTGCACTTCGACCATTTGATGATTAATCCGTTGTTTGCAGCAACCTCAAGGACTTTGCGTAAGTTATTAATATTATTTATTTCGTTTTCGGAAGGTATGATTAAGTCGTCCATATACACGAGCAATATCTTTTCTTGAATCAGCTTCTGAAATACTGTATTCACGAATCTTTGAAATACTGCAGGAGAGTTACACAGTCCGAAGGGTGCTTTCAAAAATTCGTATTGACCTTCACAAGTAATAAAAGATGTATATTTGCGGCTATCCTCAGCAACGTCAACATGAAAAACCCATTTCTTAAATCGAGCGTACTAAAAACTTTGGCTTTGTACAGATCTTCTATAACTTCTTCTATGATGGGCAAAGGATAACGATCTTTTATTATCTTCTGATTAAGCTTCCTATAGTCGACACAAAGACGTGGAGAACCGTCTGCTTTCCTCACAAGAACTATTGGACTCGCAAAATCTGATTTGCTATGCTGAATAATTCCTTCTTCTAACCACTGGGTCACTTGCTCTTGCACAATTTGCCTTTCAGCATTCGGGATACGCCTAGCCTTTTGGTATATCGGCTTCTCATCTTCCAGATGAATTTTCATGCTAATAATGGACTTCTCAGGCTTTTGAGGACTATACTGACTGATCATTTCTTTTACTTCATTTTTCATGCTTAAGTTCGAAATTTCCTCTAAGCTGGGGCAATTACACTCCACCGTCAGAGACATGACATCCATTTTCGAGAGACAAAATTCTTCCGAGCTTTCATTCACCTTAGGCTTGATTGTTATTCCCTCGTCAGCTATAGAAATAGAGGCATCCTTCAAAACATTCCTTCCTATCAGAAAATCCCAACTGAGCATCCTATCCGGAACTACTTGTAATCTAAGTAAAAATGTTGATCCGTTTAACCCAAGTTCAATTGCTGCTGAGCAGATGGAACGTTGCTTCTTTCTTCCAAAACCGATGAGAGTAACACCTGGACCTTCATCTTTGAAGCTACTATTATTCCTTTGGTATACTGTCTCACATACTAAGGTAACTTCACTACCAGTGTCTAATAAACCCTGAAACTCGTGTTCTCCTATCGTTACTTTCAATAAGGGAACATTCACCATATTGATTTCCTGACTTTTCCCCGATTCTTTCGACGTTCCTGGCTTAGGGCAGTTGCTCCTTATATGTCCGAAATCACCGCAGCGAAAGCACCTAGAACCTTTTTCACGATGCGGGCAATATTTTGAACTATGAGAGAGAGCACCGCAATTTGCACATCTACCATTCGCCGGCCTACTTGTTGGAGATTTCACTTGAGATGATTTGGTGACGGGCTTCTCTAAGACTTTAGACGTCGACTGCTGTTTCATGGTTTCGTACGCTTTTAGTTTCTTTTTGAGGTCTGCAATAGTGGTAGCCTCATACAAAAGCGCCTTGTTGAGACTACTGTCTGGTATTCCACGGATGATATATGCTACTATAGAGGCTTCGTCCAATTTTCCTCTAGCTCCTAGTTGCTTCATGGCGTAAACATACTCAAGATACGTTTCCTGTGGTAACTTCCGCCTCTCTTCTAACGCCTTGTGTATATCCAATGTAGTAGTTACTGGAGCAAACTCCGCCTTTAGCACTTCCTGTAAATTATCCCAACTAACGCAGTCTTCATCGCCTTCCACAGCTAGACGAGCAGCTCCTCTCAACAACTTCCTGGCATACAAGTACTTTTGTATAGGATTCCATTGGCACATTGTTGCGACCTGGTCAAACTCTTTGAGCCACGCGATAACGTCCGTTCCTTTTTCCCCATTTAGCGTTGCTAAAGACTCCTCGATGTCCCTAAAAGAGAAACCGTTCACTCCCGTTGCCATCTTCGAATCTTCTAAAACTTTCTTTTCAGAAATGTCTTCTATTTTATTTTCACTGCACGGTAAATCAATTCTTCTATCTGCTGTCCTTGCCTCTTGTTTTTCCACTTCCTCTGTATCTGTACCCTTACTATTTTTCTCGCTCTCCTGGGAACTATCTAAAATGCCGGATTCTTCAGTTATAGCCTTCCTTAATCTTTTTATTAAATCCAGTTTAGTTTTATAATAAACAGGTAAACCTCGCTCTCGTAACAAGTTTTGAAGCTCGCTGACTGTATGTTTAGTGGATTTGTCCATACAAAATTGTTAATCAAAAGTTCGCTTCACGATATTTTAGTAAAAATTAATAATTTTGAACAAATTTCCCAAACCTAATTATGAAAATATAAAAATGTAAAGAGATAACTCCAAGTGATGCTCGAAAGTAAAAATAACGGAGGATCCTTTTTTTTCAGTAAGAAACTCGCTGTATGCGTGCGCGCTGAGAAAATAACCGTAGTATAAGAACTGCTACCTATTTAAATTTTCAGAAATGGTTGTTTTATTGTTTAGTTATATTCCAAATTGAATTATTAATTGTAAATTCCACTGCTTAAATTTTTCTGCAACAAATAAGATTATAAATCCAAAATTTCTTTCACTTTTTATGGAAAATACTTAGCTTTTCCTCACTTTCTCCTTGCCTTGCTTTTCAAAATTCCTTTTGCCTTTATTGCCGATCTTTTATTTAAATTCCTTTCCTTTTATAGCCTTATTTTTTTAGAATACCTTTCAGTAGCTTGCCTTTCTTAACACTTTTCTTGGTTTTTTCCTTAGTTTTTGACTCCGATCTTTCACTTGATATATATTTTTGCCCTTTCTTCAACCTTGCTTTAACCTTTTTATAACTGATCACTGCACTTGGTTTTGCTTGCAATATTATCGCTGCACATCCCACTTCTGACACCAATTTTGTGGGATTCTGATTTTAGGTAAATTTTATTGTAATGAAAAGACGACCTTTAATGTAATAATTCAATGTTTTGTATTTAAATTCAATTAATATCTCCGACATTCAAATGTGCAATTCAATGTAAAAATCGTAAACTAAATCTGATGCGTTCGAGAGTCCGGCCCAGAGAAGAGTGATTTTATTCTGATCGTTGGCTTCAGTTCTGAGTCTAGCGGTGTTTTTTAAAAATAAGTGGAAGACCATTACCGCTAGATAAATGTTATTGTTCCTACATACATAAGTCGTCAAAGTCAAAATTTTGTTGTTGTTTTTTTTTTTCACAAAAATGTCACCTTCAACCACCTTTTTCTCCAAAAAATACATAATCAACTAATTTTTTTTCCAAAATAAGAAAGCTTGGAGTTTTTCCTATGAATAATGTCCAGACAATTTTTATGCGACGGCCTATACTTTTTAAGTTATAAGCAACTTTAATACTAAAATTGACGCTATTTTGTACTTTTTTTGTTCTCTTTTTCCTAAGTTTATGTCGAAAAATACCAAGTGCCAATTTTAAAGTCAACTTCGAAACTAAAGGCCGTAGCATAAAAATTGTGGACATTATAAATAGGAAACACTCGAAGCTTTCTTATTCTAGGGAAAAAGGTCTGGTTGACTAAGTATTTTTTGGAGAAAAGGTGGTTAAAGGTGACATTTTTGTTAAAAAAAAATTTTTTTTGACTTTGACGACTTATAACTCTTGAAGTTGGTACTGTCGCTTTTGTAATTTTAGATAGTTGGGAGTATTCTGCGTACACTGATACCTTATTCATAAAAATATGTTATGGCGTTACAAAAATACAGGGTTATATTAGTTGTTTTGCCAAATTAAAAAAATTGCATTATTAACACTTTAGCTACAGTTACGGCATATATAACAACTATACAGAAATTCAATACTCATTATAGCCGATAATCTGAGATACTTTCCTGTTGGGCCGGGCCTGGGGTAACTTTGTATGGGCTGTGACCCACCTCCTTTCTTATCCCCTTCACCAGCACACGATTCAAAACATAAACAAAATGCCCACCAACACCAAAACACGACTCAAAACACAACACACAAACAACTTTTTTATACTGGACCGCGCCAGAAGTAGAAAGTAAAGGCCTGGTCACACCGAGCACGGTGCGGCGCGGCGCGATGTGGAGCGGTACACCGCAGGACGGCGAGATGGGGCGGCTGATTCACATTAGCCGCGGCGTGGAATGGTTTTAAATGTTAAAGTGGTTACTTTGAGAACAAACTGGTATGTAGCTAATATTCAAATTAATAATTTGAGAAAGTTAACTTTTGTTTCATTAAAAGGAAAATACTGTACTCAAAATGTAATAGTAGTTCTGATGAAGAACTCTTATTACTAGCGGCTGTTCTTGAAGAAGAACAGAAAAAAAAGGAAACACTGGGAGCATCCAATAATAGAGAAGAGAATTACAAAGCGATGACGATCGGTTTTACCAATATTTTAGAATGCCAAAAGCTTCATTTGAAGAATTACATGGACTGATTGAGGAGGGCATAAAAAGCGAACAACCAATTTCAGGGAACGGCTTGCCCTTACTTTAAGGTACTATATGATATTTTCTGTTTTCCGAATGCTTTCAATACGTGACAGGTGAACTTTCCAGATTTTTGGCCACAGGAGACTCCTATAAAACAATAGCATTCAGTTTTCGAATTGGAAGATCAACTATGACTGGGATTGTTTATGATGTTTGTAAAAATATCTGGGAAAAACTTTAACCGATTTACATGCCACTACCAAGTAAAGAATTATGGAAAAGGTCTAGTGAAGGCTTTGAGTCTCTATGGCAATTTCCAAATTGTATTGCTAGCATCGATGAGAAACACGTTGCAATTCAATGTCCTAAAAACAGCGGTTCTTACTAATGGTGCTATAAATACAGATTTTCCATAGTTCTTCTGGCGATGGTTGGCCCAAATTATGAATTTATTGCTGTGGATATTGGAGGTTACGGAAAAGACAGCGATGGAGGAATACTCGAACGCTCAGCAATTGACAAAGACTGGCTAATGCTAGTTTTAATATACCAGAAGACAAACCGTTGTATAAGGATGGACCTGTAGCTCCGCACGTTATTGTTGGTGATCAAGCTTTCAGCCTCAAAACTTATCTTATGAGGCCTTTTCCTGAAAATAAAGCAAGAAATGATGAACGTTTGCTTAATTTTAACAAGCGTGTTGCACGTGCTCGCCAAGTGGTAGAAAACGCTTTTGAAATTCTTACTAACAAATGGCGAATTTTCTTACGCCCAATGCAAGTAGAACCTAAAAACGCCATAAAAGTTGTTCAAGCAACTTGCTGTTTGCACAATTTTTTAAAAGGGAAAAAGGTCAGTACTCAACACCCGGACACATCATTCGATCGAGAACACGAAAAGCCAATCGCGTCTTTGAGTCCTTTTGAGACAAACCATAGAAGAGGATGCAATGCTGCTTTTGCTGTACGAGACACTTTTGTAGATTATTTTAATTCACAAGTAGGAATACTTCCATGGGAAAAATAAAGAATTACTGTTAATTAATTAAATTAATTTTTATTGAAAATTATAAATGTTCTGTTCCCATCTACTATCCTCAGGGAGTTCCGCAGTAGATTTGCGTATCAAATTACTTACTTCCTCGAGTAGCACGCTGGATTGTGAAGCTGTTGCTGGTGCAGAACAAGATGATGCTGAAGTGATGTTTGTGTCGTTTGAGAAAATTGAAGCGGACGAAAATGGTTCCCGGCTTTCTCCAGCATTTTCTTCGTACTCAGCGTCAGCGTCAGCTGTCCGCTATTTTCCTTTTTACCATTATCTGTGTTGTTTTAGTAAAGGTTTTCATAGTTTTTGCGTAACTTTGAAAAAGTATATCGACCGCATCGGTTTCTTCTTTCCTTGCTTGCTTTCTTCCGAAGTAATCAAGTACTTTATCAATTTTATTTGGGACGTTCTGCTGAGGAAATTTCTTTTGTTGCATCTCACTTCTTTGATTCGTGTTATATACATCTACGTTATCAGTATCTTCCTCTTGTCTGATGACAGTATCTTCCTCTTGTCTGATGGCAGTATCTACCTCTTGTCTGATGACAGTATCTTCCTCTTGTTTGATGACAGAATCTTCCTCTTGTCTGATAACATTTGAGGCAGTTCTATAAAAAATAATGTGTGAAAAAATACTTTCAGAACTAGTGCAATGCATACTCTTGAGAAGGTAGTACACGTTTTAAAAAGCTCATAGTTTCCATGTACGCCCACCTCTTTTTTTCACATGTCCTTGCCCAGTGGTTGTTTTCTCATTTTTCGTATTTTTGACTTGTCACGTAAATTTTTCCACTTGGTCTTTGCTGCTCCTATATTCAAAATAGTATAAAAATATTTGCATAATATGAATTTTTCATCTTACTTTCTTCTAACCCACATTCTTCCGCAACTAATTTCCACGCTGCTTGTTTTTTTTCATTATCTTTATATGATTTATCACCTAAATCATATAAAACAGGATGGTTTTTTACGCACTCGATTAATTTTTCCATGTCTACACGCGGTGCTTTTTCCAGAAAAACTAAAAAAATCGTCGGCGGCGGCAAAAATTGGTTTTGAGTAATCATAAATTTCGCCGCGCGGCGAAATATAAAATTGCCGCACCGCGCCGCTTCTGGTGTGAATCACAGACTTATTTTTCCCAAAAACATTGCTGAACGGAATTCGCGCCGCGCCGCGCTCGGTGTGACCAGGCCTTAAAGCAACTTACGCGGTGTGTGCGTAGTGCACAAGCCACATTTCGTTAGTTCGCATTGCAATACACATACTTTATTCTATCTGTCAATGTCCGCACCGCGTTTGAGCGAAATTCTGTCACCAGCTTAACGGTTGTTTCATCCACTATAAGAACTAAATCACCTTCTTTTAAATTTTCTTCTCTTTGAGTCCATTTGGGATGACGATTTAACGTTGCTAGGTATTCTTTGACCCATCTTCCCCAAAATTGATCTGCCATCTCTTCAGCCACGCGCCAATTTTTCTTTATGGATAGATCCTCTACATTAAACATACCAGGGGACTTACTCCCACACGAACATTCAAGGAGGAAATGGTTCAGTGTCAATGCCTCCATACATGATGCGTCTGATGACATAAAATTCAATGGACGAGCATTAACAATGTTCTCGGCTTCCATTAGAAAGCATCTCAAGCTTTCATCAGTTAGACGTTGATTTTTACAAATGTGATAAGAACCTTTTTTATGGATCTTATTAATCGCTCCCAGGATCCTCCCATGTGTGGTGCACACAGTGGATTAAATTTCCATTCGGTTTCCGGGGTATTGGCTTTATTTCTTAAGCCTGATTTGAACATTTTCTTGAATTCTTCTTTTAGTTCTCGCTCTGGGCCGTTGAAATTGTTGCCATTATCTGATAGAAACCTTTTTGGTGTACCTCTTCTGGCCATGAAATTTCTTATGGCAATTATACAGGAATCTGTCGTTAAAGCGTGAGCTATTTCAATGTGCACAGCTCTTATAGTTAAACAGGTAAATAGTACTCCCCAACGCTTTTCACTTTTCCTTTTCGATATAACTATTATAGGGCCAGTAATCTTTCCCTGTCTGTTGACGATATAATGTCCGGTTTAAATAATCTCGACACTAATAAAGGTCACGGCCCAGACAATGTACCTGCAATTCTCCTGCAGCGTTGCTCAAAAGAGGTACTGCTTCCACTCCACCTTATCTTTAACAAATCACTATCGCTAGGAAAGTTTCCTAATATATGGAAGAAATCCTACCTCACGCCAATTCATAAAGCTTCTGATAAACAATCGGTCGACAACTACAGTGGCATTGCTATCTTATCATCAATCCCTAAACTTTTCGAGAAACTTATTCATGACAAGATCGCCCCCTTAATCGATCCTCATCTCAACGCAGAACAACACGGTTTCAGAAAAGGACGCTCAACCACTTCTAACCTTATGGTTCTAACCTCGGAAGTGCTTTGTGGGATGGAGAACGGTTATCAAATCGATGCTGTTTATACTGACTTCAGCAAAGCTTTTGACCGAGTTGACCACAATACCTTAATTTCAAATCTTTTTAAATTTGGAATTTCGGGACTTTCGCTGGAATGGATAAAATCATATCTTGACGGAAGATCACAGGTTATCAGATTCCAAGGATTTCTATCAAAGGAGATTGACGTCACTTCCGGCGTTCCTCAAGGCAGCCATCTAGGACCTCTACTTTTCAATATATTCATCTCTGACTTATCTGAAAAATTAGGTAATATTCCTCATCTCTTCTACGCAGAGCCGACGTATTATTTCTCCAGTCGAAACTCAAAGTATTGCAAGATTGGTGCATAGCCAATAAATTACATCTCAACACTGACAAGTGCCATGCAATTACTTTCTCTCGAAAGAAAACCACTCAGCTGCACAACTATTATCTCAATGACAAGACATTGAATCATGTCGTTTTTATTGTGGATTTAGGTGTTGTCCTAGACAAGAAACTAAATTTCAATATGCACTATGATAATATTACTGCCAGGGCCAATAAGCTTCTTGGCTTTATAAAGAGAAGGGCTAAAGAGTTCGGTAATGTATGGGTTACAAAAACACTTTTTTGTTCCTTAGTCCGCCCAATCCTGGAATACGCTTGCCCGGTCTGGGATCCCATTTTCGAAGTTAACAGGATCAGGATTGAATCTGTTCAAAAAAAATTTCTCCTTTTTGCTTTGAGACATCTGCATGATCCGCACCCTACAATGACCGGCTCAAAGTTTTAGAGCTTATGCCACTGTCGGCGAGGAGAAAAATGCTTATTTCATGCCTTACCCTGGACATTATAAATGACAACCTTAAAGTACAGTTTATATCGCGTATGATCAAATTCAATGATGATGTTCGACATACAAGACATACGAAACTTCTTAAGGAATACCCGCACCGCACTGAATATGGTAGAAACGAGCCCGTCAACAGATTTTGTATGGTCTTCAATAGCCATGGATTATGTTTTTCCCCTACAATTGATAAAATATCCTTCAAGAGAAATCTTAGATCCCTACTTATAGCATGAATCCTTCCCACTAACAATTATCTTTAGCCAGTGTAATTTTTAAGACTGAATATTATAAGGAAAGTAATATAATGTAACTTAAGATAGCCTTGTTTGGCTTATATAAATAAATAAATAAATAAATACTTTGGCTTGCACAATTCGAAATATCCATTCGCGTGCTTGTTGTAATTCTGTTAATGAAAGTAGGTCATTATGAAGTATTGTACCCTTTGCTTTTAGCCTGCAACGGTTACATATGGTTCTTAACAAACGATTCCATTTGGAAAAACGGCTCAATGGTATGACGCCTTCTGCTGTCTCATTACAATGTAAGAATACGTATTTTGGACGTAGCTCTTCTTTGATGACATCTTCGTTGTCTTCAGGCATGGTAGGCCAATTTTCTTCTAAATCTTGACGAATGTTAGGACCGGTAAACCATGGTGATTGCGGCTGAAATGGTGACGATTTTGTGGTATTTGTAGCTAAATCGGCTACATTCATGATTGTGGGTACCCATCTCCATTCGTTGAGTTTTGGTGTTTCTACAATCTCTGCTACCCGATGGTTTATATTTTCGTGCATCCGATTTTAGCCAACTTAAAACTGTTCTTGAATCTGACCAGAAAATTGTTTCTGTTATTTTCATTCCATGACCTTTTAAAATAGATTTTGCTAGACGTACTCCAATAAAAGCAGCTTGTAATTCCAATCGTGGAATAAGATGTTACTTGTTTTGGCGCAATTTTAGTTCTAACATGCACCAATGCAACAGGTTTATTGTCACCAGTTGTGATTTTAAAATATGCCACTGCAGCCATAGCTTCTTGACTTGCATCTACAAACACATGCAATTGTGCAGTTAGTTGCTTCGTTTGATAACAGCGAGTGGCATCTAGGTATTACAACATTCTCCACTTGCGGTAATAATCGCAACCATCGAAGCCATTCTTTTCTTAAACTTTCGGGAATACTCTCATCCCAATCGATGTCCCTTTTCCAAATCCCTTGAAGCAGTATTTTCAGCCCAATTAAATAATGGGATAAAAATCCTAAAGGATCAAATATAGACATTAGAATTTGTAGCAGTTGACGCTTTGTTGGCGTTCTTTCTCCTTTCAGAATACTTGGGTCAACTCAGCATATTTCATTACGAAAGTAAAACTGTCATTTCTAGGACGCCACCATAACCCGAGGATTTTTTCGATCTGTTCGAACTTACTTGATTGTAAATCTTTAGGTCCTTGATTTTCTTCATTTATCTCTTGTAAAACCTCGGATGAATTAGGTAGCCAACTATTTCATTGCATTTCAAAGCCGCCTTTGCCATTAATGTAGGTACTTTATTTGCTTCGTTAGACTTATTGCTTCTTCCGGCGAATCAACACTCACTAACAAATCGTCGACATAGAAACAATCGACAATAGCTTTAGCTGCTTCTGGGTATTGATGTGAAAATTCTTTGGCGCTCCCATTCTTTACATATTGAGCAATATTTGGAGAGCACGAAGCACGAAAGGTTAAGGCTTCCATTACATATACGTCTAGTTCACATTCCGAATGACCACCTCTCCACAAAAACCTTTGTACATGTTGATCGTCCTTCTTCACTTTCACCTGGTGAAACATTTCTTTTATGTCAGCCGTAATTGCAATTTTCTTTCCCCGAAATTGTTGTAGGACTGTAATTAAAGGCACAAGTTGGTCTGGACCTTTCAATAGCATTGTATTTAAAGATATTCCTTCGGTGGTGGCGCCAGAATCCCAAACGAGACGTACCTTCTCTGGCTTGTTTGGGTTTCTTACGATGAATATTGGATGATACCAAACTCGTGAATAAGGAATATTTAGTTCTTCTTTTGTTAATCTTCTAGCATACCCTTTCTCGACGAAGTTAGATATTTGCTTATTAACATTTTCCAGCAGCCCACGATCACGCTTCGTTTGCTTTTCAAGGCAGTTCAATCTTTTCATTGCCATTGCATAATTATTGGACAAACGCACATTCGGATATTTCCACAGTAAGCCGCTTTCAAACTTATCACCTATTCGTTTAACTGTATTTTCCAAAAGATGTATGGAACGTTCCTCTTCTTGGCTCATCAGTGGAGACCTTGGTGCTACGTTGTCATGATATTCTAGATAATTTTTAATTAATTCATGTAGTGACTTGTCGCACTCACACGCTTGGTAATGATGAAGTATTGTTTGAAGTTCACCCTCCTTGGTGTGACTTCCACCTAATGTCCAACCCAAACGTGTTTTCGTCGCCACAGGTTCTGACCAATTTCGTTCTACTACTCTTAATGGTATTCCTAATTTCCAATTATCCATGACTATTAGAATAGAAAGTACAGCTGTTTTGTAAGAACATTTTTTAGGTAAATATACCTTTTAATTAATTCGGGCATCAATAATGTCTTTTTTTTTTTTTATGTGAAAGACTAGAGTCACAGGAAACGCCTTTTATACTGTGTCGACAACCTATTTTCTTCATATAGAGTGCAATGTCGAACAGCAGCTCTAGTCGGGGAAGAAAGGAACTGTCACAATCTACCCGCGATATTTTTAGTCCACCTACTTCCAACCATTACTGTCACGACTTTGACATCGGGGTATCGAGAAACAACTCGCTGGAGTGTTATGCCTCCTGAAACGAGTTGAATCTCATCAACCAACCGATGACATGCGCTTTTTGGTGGAGCGGGGAAGGGCTAAGGAAGGCTATGACAGGAGGGATCAGGAATGTAAAGAGGGAAGAAGAAAGAAGGAAAGTTATGTGAGTGGGAAAGTAGAAAAGGCGAAGGACCGTGGGGCTGGCCGGGATTCGAACCCGGGACCTCTGGGATAGTAGCCAGGCGCCTTACTCCCTAGGCTACCGAGGTCTGCTTAGGTAAATCAAGACCATTAATGGCACAAGCATTGTTGATACTAAAGCGTCGGCTATTCTCTTTCGTTGACTAGATTGTGAACATGACCTGCCTCGAATCCGGTACAACACGCATTGTATCACCAGTCCATTTCAAACACAACTTCGCCGCACTCCCACTTAATTTTAGCTTATCAGCTGTATCTTCTTCTATCAGCGTGACGGAGGATCCTTCATCTAGTAACGCGTTTGTATCGATAGAGATGTTCTGGCTATGAAGTGTAACAGGCAATATTCGAAGTAGTACTGATTTACTGGTATGGTGTTGCAAACTAGGACACGCATTTGATGTCGATATAGGCAATAAAGTTGTTGCATTGTTGTGCAGAAGTGGGTGATGTTTTGCTTTGCAAGCGTGGAAATTCTTCTGTGTGCTTGGTGTAGGCTTCAGATCTGCTTCCACTGCATAAGGCGATAGTACCAAGCTCATCGCTTTCGCCACATCATTAGCCAGTCACCAAATGTTATTATGTTAACATTTTTTAAGTTCACGCTGAAGATTGCCCAATTTAGCTTTAATTGAGGAGGAAACTTATCTATTAATTCTTGGTTCAATAGTGTATTGTGCATGTGTTCTTGAAGGCCGGATGCTTGTATTGCCGCACATAAATTTCGGATACGCTTAGCATATCACATATCAGTTTTCTCAATTTTTGGTGTCGGCTCTTTTCGAACTTGCTGAATTAATTTACTAATTAATGAGTTCCGGTCGTCCATATAACATTCGCAATGTCTCCATGACGTCCGGTACGATTGCTGGCAATAAAAGTAGGCTACGTACTTCCTCAAGAGCTCTACCCTTTAAGCAGGCTTGTAGTCTAAATAAATTATCGAGATTGGAGAATCCATAGGCAGCGCTACTCGTCTCAAAGCTACTACTAAATATAGGGAGATCTTTGTGCATCATATTACGGCTATGGTTCTCAGCAGTTGTTCTAAAAGATTGCCCTCCATATGGATTCTGTTGGCATGGTGCAACTTTTGTCGAGTCCTTGTAGGTACTCCAAGCTAACAATTCGTACTTTTTTTTTAAGGAATTGATGTTGTAGCTGATGTTCCTCTTCTAATAGACCAAGAGCTAGTGAACCGTCTGAGTAACGGTGTGTCTGTAAGGTTAGAAATTCTTATGGTGATGAGTCATAGTTGCCTAAGTACAATGACCATCGCCTGGCACGCCTCAGCCTTGCACGTCATCAACCCCTGTATTTTTGAAAGTGTAGGAAACATTTGAAAAAAAAAAAAACCTGTTCCTGTAAGCATGAAATTTTTTTACCATTTTGTTTATTTGTTATTAAGTTCAAAAAAAAAATTGACAGGCGTTTTCGATGAGCACAAGTACCTGACAGGTGAGCCTGAAGGTGTATTATGTGTAAATTAAAATAAACTTTATTCTGTAAAGTTGAAATTTACAGATATGTTTCTTTAGACGATTTAAAGTAAGTTGGTACAATGACAGGCGGTTCTGGCTAGCATAAGTCCTTGACAGGCGAGGGGAAAGATGAGTGCGAGTAAGAGGCGTAGCATGAAAAATCATATCGTTGATATATATGGGACCCCAATGCAGGAAAATCCGGATTTTTGTTATATTTTATAATTATAGTAGATAGTTTTACGAAAATTTTAAGGCATCTTGCAGCGTCCTACGATGGTTTTTGGGGCTCTGGGAGGTAAAAATGTGGTTTAATGTAAGCGAAAAAGAGGGTTTTTCCTGAAATTACATATAAAAAACGCCATAAATAGATGGATGTATAAATTGCGTGTTTATATATAAATTATATATAAACACAGTCGGAAAAAGGGGGAAAGGGGGACATAATAGATTCCTTGACGCTATAATTAAGAGAAAAATCGTCGGAATTCAATGAATGTGTTTTGGATAAAATTGGCCCAGGGCAACAGGTGGTAAAAAGCTAATAATAATAGCGAAAACACGTTTTTAACGTTTTGGGTACGAAAAAAATGTTGTTTTGGAAAACAAAAAATACTATAATAGTGCTTAAAAAGACGAAAATTGTGAGTTTTGGACCATTGATATCGGTCAATAGGTTTTTGCAGCAATATTCAAAAATCATGAAAATTTGCCGTTTTTTGACATTTAATTATAGGGAGTGTAATTATCGTAGAAAAAAAAAAAAAATATATATATATATATATATATATATATATATATATATATACCTATATATATATATATATATATATATATATATATATATATATATATATGGGCCATTCTTTGTGAAACCGCCCACATGCTCTGACCACTTGTGGTTCTAAGATACAAATGTGCAGATGGGCTCAAAATTTTCTTTGAAGTGCCTACTTTTTGATTTTGAGTGGCAAGAGTTTTGATTTTTACAAAATTTGGGTGATTCGCCCACTTCTTTGGCCAAGGATTTTGAGAAAAAAAATTAAAACTTGAATAAAATTCGTGTTTTTGGATTTTTTTGAACGGGTACAGTGGCATCTATTTCGTTGTACAAAAACTGAAATATTTTGTCTTATGTAAAATTTTCGAAAACCTAAACCTTCCTTTTCCAAGGTGGGTCGAAAAAATTATCAATAATTGAATTTTAGCAAGTTTTTATCGGAAAACAAAGCATTTTAAGAAAAAAAATTATAGAACAAGAAAAGTTTAGAATTCGTCAAAGAATATGTGTGATTTTGTTCAGAATTTTTGGAGCCATTAAAACAATTTTTTTTTGTCAATTTTCGAAAAATTAAAAAAAAAACAAAAATTCTGAAAAAAGTTACAAATATTCTTTGGCAAATTCTAAGTTATTTGTGTTACATAAATTGGTTTTCTAAAGTTGATCCTTCTCGAGTAAAAAATGATATAACAAATATAGAAAACTATGATTTAAAACTTATTAGAAGTAATTAGCACAAATATCACTATGAAACACGAATTTTCTCACATGGAAAAAAGTTGATATTCATTGAGATCTGAATATTTGGAACACTACTGTTTTGGTGGTTTGTAATTATCAACTTTTTTTCAAAGTGTGTAATTTCTTTAAATTCATTAGAATTTAGCGCTTTTGCACATTTTCACGTTTCCCATCTACTTTCAAAGAAACATAATCTTTTACCCCAGACATTATTCTACTATTTGAGTCACTGGTATAAAATTCAATTACATTCTTAATGGTTTCATCTGGTAAAACATTACCACACTTCATAGTTGTTTCACCTAAAACCCCTTCACTTTCTTTTAGTTTTTTCGATTTTCTAACTAAATGTCGTGAAGCTCGAAATTCCGACTCTATTTTTCTGCAACTCCAAGATGATGGAGCTATTGTTAGAATCCGTACTTTTAAAGGATCATGTGATGTTAAGGATTTAAATTTTTCCTTTAGGCTATTCAACATTTCCTCAAAATCTACTTCTCTAGCTGATCGAACTTCATCAACATCTTCCGTTAAAATTTCCGACACAATCTTTGAATCATTTGTGCTATCGCCACATTGAAAATTTTGTAATTATGGCTTTATTATCCCTACTTTCACATTCAAACTCAATCTTTGCCCTCCTCCCACAGTCAATACATACCTTAGAATGTATTGACAATTTAGGAAATTTCTTAGAAATATTAGAAAAAATTGTTCTAAGATCTTTCCTTTTTCCTGTATGCCTTCGTTCACCACCTTTTTTGAACGGATTCACACATCTGTCTGAATGATATGTATTCGACATTTTTTATTCACACTTAATCAATCATGAAATCAAATATTTTTTTACACCACAATAGTTTTAATCACAATTATAACGGATATCATATACGAATAAATCACTAATACGAAAAATTTCACCGAGTATGAGTTTAATTTCTTTCAAGAATTTTTTTGGTTTTTCAACCTTATGGAAACGTTGATACCATGGCATACCAAAACACTGATTTTCATTAAAAATATTTGTATTAATACTTGAATATATTGTTGTCATTTGAAACAACAAATAAAAATGAAAAATGGAATATTTATAAAAAGGGGAGAAAATGGGGTTTCAACTTTGAGGCCTACCATACCCAAGAATCCAAAATTTGGCCGTTTTTTTAAATCATAGTTTTCTATATATGTTATATTATTTTTTACTCGAAAAGGATTAACTTTAGAAAGCCAGTTTGTATAGCACGAAGTACTTAGAATTTTCCAAAGAATATTTGGGATTTTTTTCAGAATTTTTTTTTGTTTTAATTTTTCGAAAATTGATAAAAAAATTTTTTTAATGGCTCCAAAAATTCTGAAAAAAATCACACATATTCTTTGATGAATTCTAAACATATCTTGTTCTATAAATTTTTTTCTTAGAATGCTTTGTTTTCCGGTAAAAACTTGCTAAAATTCAATTATGGATAATTTTTTCCACCCACTTTGGCAAAGGAAGGTTAAATTTTTTGAAAATTTTACATAAGACAAAATATTTCAGTTTTTGTATTAGGAAATAGATGCCACTATATCCGTTCAAAAAAAACCAAAAACACGTATTTTATTCAAGTTTTAAATTTTTTTCTCAAAATCCTTGGCCAAAGAAGTGGGCGGATCACCCCAATTTTGTAAAAATCAAAACTCTTGCCACTCAAAATCAAAAAGTAGACACTTCAACGAAAATTTTGAGCCCATCTGCACATTTGTATCTTAGAACCACAAGTGGTCAGAGCATGTGGGCGGTTTCACAAAGAATGGCCCATATATATATATATATATATATATATATATATATATATATTTTTTTTTTTTTCTACGATAATTACACCCCCTATAATTAAATGTCAAAAAACGGCAATTTCTCATGATTTTTGAATTTTGCTGCAAAAACCTATTGACCGATATCAATGGTCCAAAACTCACAATTTTCGTCTTTTTAAGCACTATTATAGTATTTTTTGTTTTCCAAAACAACATTTTTTTCGTACCCAAAGCGTGAAAAACGTGTTTTCGCTATTATTATTAGCTTTTTACCTGGGCCAATTTTATCCAAAACACATTCATTGAATTCCGACGATTTTTCTCTTAATTATAGCGTCAAGGAATCTATTATGTCCCCCTTTTCCCCCTTTTTCCGACTGTGTTTATATATAATTTATATATAAACACGCAATTTATACATCCATCTATTTATGGCGTTTTTTACATATATGTAATGTAACGAACCATGTTTCGTTACTAAGAATTTCACTCCACGAACATGAGGAAAAATATTCACTCAGCAGGCGGGGAAATTCTCTTAAGTAAGCTTTAGGAAAGTAAGGGCGATTATCCTTTGACAGTTTCACGGCTATAAAATAAACGGCTTCATCAGGCTAAAATTCAGTCTCTAACCAGGCTCGTTCCGGAGAGGTCACCCTCTCCGGTCCTAGCCCGTGTCGTGGTGTACGATCCGGCACGGTCATACTTTGCCCCAGGAATGTTACCGAGGCCTTGTCGTGGTGTACGATCCGAATATGTGCCGAAGTAGCTATTCCTATACCGTGTCGTGGTGTACGATCCGGCACGGTTACACAATACACATTACACACAAATACACATTACCAGAGGAATGTTGCCGAGGCCTTGTCGTGGTGTACGATCCGAGTATGTGCCGAAGTAGCTATTCCTATACCGTCATTTCCAGAGGAATGTTGCCGAGGCCTTGTCGTGGTGTACGATCCGACTATGTGCCGAAGTAGCTATTCCTATACCGACATTTCCAGAGGAATGTTGCCGAGGCCTTGTCGTGGTGTACGATCCGACTATGTGCCGAAGTAGCAATTCCTATACCGTCATTTCCAGAGGAATGTTGCCGAGGCCTTGTCGTGGTGTACGATCCGACTATGTGCCAAAGGAACTATTCCTATACCGTGTCGTGGTGTACGATCCGGTACGGTTACACAATACACATTACACACAAATACACATTACCAGAGGAATGTTGCCGAGGCCTTGTCGTGGTGTACGATCCGACTATGTGCCAAAGGAGCTATTCCTATACCGTGTCGTGGTGTACGATCCGGCACGATTAGACTACCGACATAACACTTACCGACCGCATACCGACCGACTACCGAATACCGGAGAAATGTTTCCTGGACCAATGTCGTGGTGTATGATCCGACATTGTTCCCGGCAGCATTGCCTATACCAGTGTCGCGGTATGACCAAATACATGACCGACCACATACCGACACACACACACACGCACATCCTGCTAGACCATTGACCCCCGCTTACGCACATGTAAAAACTATGGTAGTGAGTAGATAGCTGCTTAGCAATATACTAGTACTACCCGCAGTTAGCTATGCAGATATACTTACCCACCATATGTAAACATGTATCTAGAGATTGTAAGCATTTACTTAGATTTAAGAGACCTAAATTGTTAGTACATAAGGAATATTTTGAATAAATAAAGAAATTTTATTTTGTGAGAAGGTGTTTGTTCTCACACGACCCTGGACAACTCGAGAGCCCCCGGCAACCCTCCCTTAAAAAAGGAGGTTAGAGAACACTTCCGACGAAACCCCATTACAGTAATTTCAGGAAAAACCATCTTTTTCGCTTACATTAAACCACATTTTTACCTCCCAGAGCCCCAAAAACCATCGTAGGACGCTGCAAGATGCCTTAAAATTTTCGTAAAACTATCTACTATAATTATAAAATATAACAAAAATCCGGATTTTCCTGCATTGGGGTCCCATATTTATCAACGATATCATTTTTCATGCTACGCCTCTTACTCGCACTCATCTTTCCCCTCGCCTGTCACGGACTTATGCTAGCCAGAACCGCCTGTCATTGTACCAACTTACTTTAAATCGTCTAAAGAAACATATCTGTAAATTTCAACTTTACAGAATAAAGTTTATTTTAATTTACACATAATACACCTTCAGGCTCACCTGTCAGGTACTTGTGCTCATCGAAAACGCCTGTCAATTTTTTTTGAACTTAATAACAAATAAACAAAATGGTAAAAAATTTTCAAGCTTACAGGAACATGTTTTATTTTTTTTCAAATGTTTCCTACACTTTCAAATATATAGGGGTTGATGACGTGCAAGGCTGAGGCGTGCCAGGCGATGGTCATTGTACTTAGGCAACTATGACTCATCACCATAAGAATTTCTAGCCTTACAGACACACCGTTACTCGGACGGCCCACTAGCTCTCCTACTATAAGCGGCGAAGCTCCAACTCAACCGAACTGGTTTCTTTCAATGAGTTATTTTTCTCTTAAAGCTGTGTGGCAGGAAATGTTTCTTTCGAACTTGCATTGCTCGCACGTGAATTCCCATCAGCGCCTTTTTCTCCGTTGAGGGCGGTTTTACTTCCTTCTTGAGAGTCCCGCGTGTTCTTAGAACTGACTGCGTTTATTTTGCATTGTCTGCACAGTGCACATCCAGTCGCGGTTCTCCACGTCTTCAGAGACTCCAACACATTCGAAGTGAAACCATTTGTCGCAAACATCACACTGCACCATCCGTTCGGTATCATCACCGTCGCAATCAGCACAACTATTAACGTTCCCAGGCATATTGGTAGCTCGTACTTTTGAAGAAGTCACGAAATTCGATTCTTCAAATTAAAATCAACCTGAAATCAAAGATTAATTCGACAAGAAAAAACTCTTATAGCTTTTGTTGCAAATTAAACAACTTTGCTTCAATATTTATAAATTATTTAATGATTTATTTATTTTTAATTATTATTAACGGGATTTCTATAGAGGCAGAATGAAGTGTCCTATAAGAGTTTTTTCTTCCTTCTGACAATGCATTTTCCAAGCCTCATTCGTTTTTTCCCCAAGTCAAGGCTTCCTGTTTCAGTGTGTTTTCTGATAACACCTAAGTTGACAACATTTTTAACAACATATGTCTCCATTTTCCAGGACCTGAGTATCTGTAAAGAAAAATATGACTTGGAGAATCTGCGAATTTTTACTTTTTTACTCAATTTATATGTACCTACATTGGCATGTAATTTATATGTACCTATAATATCCTAAACACCTCCGCCGTCGTCTGGTCCTAAGACCAGGGTGTGAGAAGAGAGGGGTGGTCGACCTGCCGAATTAACCAGAATCGGGAAACCGAAGAAACTATGCAAGAAACCGCATTTTTAAAGCGACACCGACAGCATCGTATCCGTTGCGGAGAAGTCCCCCTCGGACCGCTAGCTAATTTTTTGTAGCCACACCAAGTGCTATGGGCTTAACAGTCCCTGAACTTGTCAATCGCTCACAATTTACACCTCCGACGAATATCTTTACCTCCAATAAGGACTTTAAAAAATCGCGCCAATTTTGCCAGAATAGAACTATAATTTTTTTTAAATATTCCGGTCTCGATATTTGATGGTAATTAAGATTTATCAATTTTTAAAATTGATTTCCGAAGGACTAATGCTGCTTTGTCGATCAAATCATTCTCTTCAAGATTTATAATATCGTTGTCTTCAATTAAATTACCATCCGTGTGCATGATAATATTTATGCTTTTATGATTGAATTTTAATTGCCTTTTGGAAATGTTTTAATATTTCTTGTTCAAGGACATGATTAGTTATAAGTTGAATCTGCTGAAAATTTTTGTTTTAATTCAATACGACAAAATACGGCGTACACAAATACTCGTGACACTGGCGCAGCTAATTAATATATGTATGTTTAAAGTTCTACTGGGCTTTCGCACTCTTTTAAATATTCCAGCCTAAGCTCCCCGAGACTTAAATTGAACAACGGAGTTTCTGTATGGCAAAGGAGGTGGGTCAAAATTGCCCCAGGCCCGGCGCAAAAGAAAAGTATCTCAGATTATCGGCTATAATGAGTATTGAATTTCTGTATAGTTGTTATATCCCGCAACGGTGGCTAAGGTGTTAATAATGCTATTTCTTTTTATTCGGGCGAAATGACTAATTAATCCTGTATTTTTATAACGCCATCACTTATTTTCATGAATAAGGTATCAGCGTACGCAGAATACTCCCACCTATCTAAAATTGTAAGAGCGACCGTACCACAGTACCAACTTCCAGAGTCATGAGTCGTCAAAGTCAAAATTTTGTTTTTTTTTTAACAAAACTCTCACCTTCAACCAACTTTTTCTCCAAAATGTTCATAGTCAACTAATGTTTTTTTCCCAGAATAAGAAAGCTTGGAGTGTTTCCTATGAATAATGTCCAGAGAATTTTTATGCTACGGCCTTTACTTTCGAAGTTATAAGCAAACGAAGACCAGTTAGATAAGCTGCAAGATTAGTTTTATTTCATAACCTTAGAATTGGAAAATGTTTTTTTAACTTTCCAGTATAGGAAGTTATTGTAATCGGTCCGAAAATCGAAATCGAAATTTTCGACGTATTTTCATCTTTCAAGGTCTCAGGAGCATTTTAAGCAAAAAATTGGGAGGAAGTATGTGTGTGTGTGTGTGCATACGTACGTGGTCATTTTTTCCTGCACGATATCGCGCGAACCTAAAAAGATATCGACTTCGCTGAGGTGTCGTTCGAAGCGTATTAACCGAAATATGATCTGAAAAGATTTTCATAAAATTCGGTCGAGCCGTTTTTTTGTTTAAGCGGCGTAAGTGATTTTTGTACCTGCACGATATCGCCCGAACCACGAATGATATTGACTTACTTGAGTTGCCGTTCGAAGCGTATTAGCGACAATATAATCAGAAAAGATTTTTATAATATTCGGACGAGCGGGTTTTTGGTTTAAATGACATAAGTGACTTTTGTACCTGCACGATATCGCGCGAACTATAAGAGATATCGACTAAGTGGACGTGCCGTTCGAAGCAGGGGCGGCACTTGAGTTTTTTGCGCCCGGTGCAATCTGCCATATTGCGCCCCATTCCATTTTTGAACGTAGTGAAGGACAATGGCAAAAGATAAATAGAGAAAAAAATAGTTATGCGTAAACATGCGTATTTTCAGATATTCAAAAATTCTTCTGGCTTCACCATCAGATACCGATTCAACCAAGACAAACCACGAAGACCGCACTCACGACACCCTTCGGTCTTTACGAGTTCAATTACATGACCTTCGCGACTTGCAGCGCAGGACAAACTCTACAGCGTTTCATTCACGAGATCCTCAAGGGTCGTGAGAACGTGTTCTTTTACGTCGATGATGTCTGCGTAGCGTCCGTCAGTCTTGAAGAGCATCGAGTAGATCTACGTGGACGCTTTTCAGTATTGCGAAAGCACGGCTTGACTGTAAACGTGTCCAAGTGCAAGTTAGGAAGAGAAGTGCTGAAATTTCTCGGCCACGCGGTTAAATGGATGGTATTCGACCTTTACAGGAGAAGATCGCAGTCGTAAAAAACTTCGAGCGTCCGAAGTTAGCAAAGGACCTGAAGAGATTCCTAGCGCTATTCGCGTTCTACTAGAGGTTTATACCCAACGTGAAGAATCAAATGATCCCCCGAGTCATGTTACAAGGATTTAACAAAAGTGACACCACAGAAATAGGCTGGACACCGGAGACAATCACAGCTTTTGAAGGAAAAAATACTTCACAGAAACGACACTATTGGCACACCCATCACCGGATGCCGAGTTCTCCCTACACCAAAGCTCCCGGAGGCGTCATAAGGACCAAGCCGACAGAAAGGACTTCAAGCCACTCGCATTCTTCGCTAACAAACTGTCTGTAGCGTAAAAAAATACAGCACCTATGATAGATAGCAGTGTACAAGGCAATCATCCAATTCAGAAATTTTCTGGAAGGATGGGTTTTCCACGTCAAAACAGACCACAAGCCGCTAACCTTCGCCTTTAAGCCGGTCTCAGACTCACATTCGCCCCGACGGGCAAAGCACCTCGATTATATAAGCCAGTTTACCACAGATGTATAAAAAGGCTGCATCCCTTGCGTGCGCTCGATAATCCAGCGGCATACGAAGGCGGCAGTGACCAATTATACGCCCCCTACAGAGCGTGACGCACACCTAAACATTGACATCATCGGAACGTTACCGCCAGCTAAAGGATATCGGTATTGCCTAACGTCCATCGACGTTTTACCCGGGGCCTGAAGCTATCGCCATGGCGGATCTAACAGCTAACACTGACCAGGGGTGGAATATAAGTCGTCGCTGTTTCGAGAGCTTACAGCAACGTTCGCAATCACACACCTACGAACAACTCCGTATCATCCACGATATTAAGAGTACTTTTCAATTTTTTTTAAAGTGTTTTTTTAAATCTTAATTTCTGAAATTGCGCCCCTGACAAATTACGCCCGGTGCAAGTGCACCATTCGCACCTATGAAAACGCCGCCCCTGGTTCGAAGAGTATTAACCAAAATATGATCTGAAAAGATTTTCAATAAAATCTGTCGAACCATTTTTTTTTGTTTAAACGACGTTTATGATTTTTGTACCTGCGCGATACCGCGCGAACTAAAATCTATATCGCCTTCATTGAGGTGAATATTAACGAAGAAATGCTCTGAAAAGTTTCATAATATTCGGTCGGCCCTTTTTTTGAAATAATAAAAGTTCAGCTAATTGTCAGAAAGACTTCAAATTGACAAGTTTTGCTAATATATAATAAACCCGATGGAATGAGGCCCGTTCTAAACGAAGTGATCTTTTTTGGGCTCTGCACAGCGATAGCCTTCGAACAAAACATCACTTGTCAAAAATCCGACAACCTTTCAAGATCGTGCAAAAATTTCGTTACACTTTACCTTGGATTAGCACTTTTTGACGGGGAATTGTTTTCTACGCATGATACAGTTTCAAGAAGTTACGGTTCATCCCGGGATTTCCAGTAGTTACCGCAAATTTTTTTCTTTTTGGTCAAGTCTGACAAGTACTTAATAGTTACAGTTTTGCTAATATCTCCGGAAAGCTTTGGAATTTCCAAATGAAGTCATTCGCTTCTCAGTTTGTCAACGGCGCTTCAGCACGCTCAACACGAATTTGAACACCCGCTTTAGTGCAGCGAACGAAATATTGAGGAAATGTTTGTTTACTAATGTTCAGGAAAAACAAATTCTCTAGAAAAATCTTGTGGATTTACTACTATTATAGTTATTTGAACTAGCTTCTCTCGGGATTGCTTTGTCATCACTAGCCAATTTTCCATTAGTGCTAAACGTAAAGCTATTTTGTAAGAAGTCAGTTTATTCCATCTTCGTTCATCGTACTGGGAAGTTATTCGTGTGGACCGAAGTGATCAAACCCACATCCCAACTAGTTTTTACTTTTCTTCAATGTGCAATATGCAGCAAAAAGTATACGTCGTTCGTCACTCAACGGGGCAAGTACGAATTTCATAGAGCACGGTTGGGATTATGCAATTTGCCAAGTTTTTTTTTTTTCAAAAAACTAACGTTATCGACCAGGTCGTCCAAAGTAACGCAAGAGATAAGAACTTCCCTCCCATATGACAGCGGCATGCGTTACAACTTCTTAAGTCTGTCCGTGTAGGGCGGTAAGATGCAAAAATAACGAGGGTAGTGTAGGGTTTTCAGAGCGAAGAGGTGAACTTTCTTCTGTACTAATTTCAACCTATCTCTAAATATACGGTCCCAGATCGGCTACGTGTATTCCAGGATTGTACGGACTAGCGACCAGAAAAGAGTTTTTGCGACTCGGACGTTATTGAATTCTTGGGATCTTCTTGTTATAAAGCTAAGCAGCTTTTTGGCTCTGGCCGCAATAGTAAAACACTGCTTAGATCTACAACTTGATCGATACGGTCTAATGCCTTGCCGTTGAGATAATATTCCTGTAGCTTTGTGTTTCTTTTGTGGAAGAACACAATTATATGACATTTGCTGATGTTTAGTTGTAATTTATTGGTGGTACACGTGTATTGCAATGCGTACAGGTACGTCATTTTGGGACCTCATGACATTACAAATTTTAAGGACATCGGCCTGAAAGAGATGCAAAATATCTTCTAATTTAACAGGCAGGTCTCAGATAAATATATTGAATAACTGTGGGCCTAGATGGCTACCCTGAGGGACCCCGGAACTTACCTCGATTTCTTTTGACAGAAATCCTTGAAATCTGACAACCTGAGATTTGTTGTCGAGATATGATTTAATCCATTTCTAACCAGACTGGTTTATTGGTAGAAACTGAAGACAATAGTTGCAACAGAACAACAAAGCGCCCTTGCCAGCTCTCTTTTACGTTTTTTCAAGTACAAGCTTTGCTTACTTCCTGTGCATATCCGGCGATGTGTCTTGTATTATGGAGGTGCAATGAATGGACCCATTATTGGATCGCGGCGGCGCCCCGGGCGATCGTCCGGGCTCGCCCACCCCTATGCACAGTACTGGGTTTATCTGACCAATCGCCAGACAATATGAATCTAGAACATATCCATATTTAAAGGGGTTTCCGCTACAATCATATAATAAAGCCAAACCCAGAATACTTATCGGGATAGATAATTGGCGTCTGGTACACCTAGACTAAGAATTAAGAAAGAAACGAAAATCAACCAATTGCGGCCAAAACGCGGCTCTGCTAGACGGTTCCTGATCCCACAATAAATATGCTTGGTAAAAATAGGCGAGAATTATGTGTCCCGTTCACATTAAAAAATGCGGTTGTGAAAATGTAGAGGAGCTAGTCAAAGAATCGTTCACTTTAGAGAACGCAGGAGTGATCATCCGAGTAACAGATGATTCAGTAAAAATGTAATTAAAAAAGATGGAAGATACGAAGCAAAGTTACTATGAAAACATGACGATGTAGTCCTTCAAAACAATTATCATATGGCTGAAAAAATACGAGTATTAGAATGTTTGGAAAAAAAAGCGCAAGTAAGAGCCCATGTTATTATCTGCCATCAATCATCAGATTAGGAATCTGCTAGATAAGGGATACGCACAAAAGATGTTACCGGAAGAGTTGCAAAAAGGTATTACTAAAGAATGGTACGTACCCATATTTACTGTAAAGAACACGAAAAAGCCAAATAAAGTTCGATTGGCATGGGATGCAGTTACGGAGACATAGTGAGAAAACCATTTTTACACCTTTTCCAAAATGGCGGCAAAATGGGGGGTTACCATCCCGAAAACACAAATTTAGGCTTACACTGATCCCTCATACACACCCCAAAAATAAAACCTTACCCTGCATTTTTGCAATGTTAAAGTACCATTTCCATGGAGTATACGACTGGTGTCCCATTTTGGACCTCGTAACCTTTGTTACTGTTGTTCCGTCTGTATAATTGGTAGTCTGTGGCAGATGGGATGTTCACAACAGCTAAATTAGGATTGAGGTATGTTAGACAAGTGCCCGAAAATCCGAAAAAGATACCCCTGGATATAAAAACCTATTTTTGGACATATTTTCTTCAATAAATACCAATTCTCCAACACCTGTGGCCGCTTAATTGTTGCCTGCAATTTTTTCAGTTCTTTATGGCGCTTTCTCTGCCGCGCCGTCCAATCCGAACCCATTAATTTTTGCTCTTACATACGAGTATTTGCATTATCTTCTATTTTTTTCGGTTTCTTTCAACATTTGTGGGTGTATTTCAGTTAAATTACTTACAAATGCTGGCCTTCAGTATATACTTATTTTTACTTTAAAATATTATAGAAGACTACATGGCGTTAACTCGATGAAAAAATATTACCAGTATTTTCAGGATTTGAGGTTTTGATTAATTTGAACTTGCTTGTCATGGTGAGATTTGAAAATATCCCTAATATTTTAGGACGTGATTTTTTTGCGATTCTGTAAGATATCTTCCGTAGAGCTTTTTTCGTAAAATAGTTTGAAAGTAGTTATTACCAATATTTGCTTGCCTTTGTAATGAAGTGCAACTAGAAGTAATAATCTGTTTATTTTAAATGAGTGTTTTTTCACATTGCCGATTTACCAAAGAACTAAAAAGTATTCTAAGATGCATATCGAAACATAAAAATCAAAAGCGATGACAAAATTCTGGCATTGTTACAAAGTGAGGAAATTCATCTTAGCCACAGTATTACCTGACAACACCGCAATTAAGTGGCTCTTAAGCAACATTTGATGGTGAGTACCTGACACATGTATCCTTAGCTGGTCTGGATCTCCCAGCCCAGGAACAGGTCATGACGGCAATTACCACGTAGTCTCTTACTTTAATATTAAAATTAACGACGCCGTTAAATTCAACGTGCTGCCAGCATAGTGAACACTTTCTCGTCTCGGTAAAAGTTGCACTTGCCTAAAAAGGGGTTGTGGGGGCAAGAAATGCCATGAATACATGTGAATATACGTAATGTGTCTTACTTAATAATAATCAAATTTATATGCATCGTAATGTTCCACTGTGGCTAAGCATACTCACACGGACACATTAAAGGCCAAAAAGGTTCCTCATGGGAGTCGAGTGGATCCTCGTTTGCCAAATTAATTATAAATATGTGGAACTGAGACGAAGGAGTCAACCCGCCCGCCGTAAGTAAATTCATCATTTTGGCAAAATTGCGGGCCATGTTAAATTAACAAGTTTAGGACCAACCATTTACACAGATTTCCAATTAGGTGGAGATTTCTACCATAGATAACACTAGGGTCAGTTGATGGATTTCAAAGCTTAAAGGATCTAAATTTCTGCAGCAAATGTATCTTTGTCGTTATTTTTGTCATAATGCAATAAATGTAGAGGATATGATGGACTTAACTTTTTAGATTGTAATTACACCCCTCTCTCAGGCCGCAACGTTAATAATCATGCTGCTATAAAGCCTTATTCCCTGGAGTCATAAACTCAGACACTAAAAGGATCTATTAATTTTGAAAAGGAAGTGGATTCTGGTTTTAAATATTTTTGGTCAAGTTGAAAGTTTATAATGCATTTTGAAAAATGGTTTGAATAAACCTCCGTCATCAAATTAACACTGTTTTAGTTTGTTCTAAATAAACATATTTTTTAAACTGGTTAACCTTATATTTTGGTAAATATATCAATCTTACAATTCTAGTTAACTTCCTAGTTTATAGGCTAGTTATTGTAATCTGAAAATTGGTCTGAAAATTGAAATCATAATTTTCAACGGGATTTCATTGGGACAATAGCATTTTAAGCATACATTTAAGAATAGCTATGTTTTGTGTGTGCGTACGTAGGCGTTAATTTTCCTGCACGATATCGCGCGAATCAAGAAGGGTATCGACTTCGTTGAGGTGTCGTTCGTAGAGTATTAACGGAAATATGATCGGAAAAGATTTTCATAAAATTCGGTCTTGCCGTTTTTTGTTTTAATGACATTATGCCATTTTTGTACCTGCACGATATCGCGCGACCCAAAAACGATATCGACTCCTTTGACTTCAAAGAAAACGTGCTCTGAAAAAAATTCCGTAACATTCGGTCTAAGACCTTTGTTGTTTAAATGAGAAGACTTCGGCTAAAGATTGTGCCTTTAAATTAATAATAGGGAAAATCGTGATTACTTACTTTGAGAAGTAGATTTGGAAGTATTTCTTTATTTAGTGTTTTATTAAATACCAAAGAAGTACTTCTGTAATGACTTATTAGTAATGCAGAGAACAATGGGTTTGGTGACCATGCGTTTCGTGCAAAATGCGTGTTCAGACACTTCGGAGATGGTGGTTTTCTTTGATAATAATCATCCCAGTTGTCTCAGTCATTGAAATTTAAAAAAAAATATGTGGCCTAATTTTACCACCACGAACCCCACCCCTTCGCCAAACTAAATTCCATTACTACAACTTACAATCAATATTTTCATCTCCGATCTATCGGAAAGACTAATAAATATTCCACATCTCTTCTACGCAGATGCTCTCAAAATTTATAGAGTCATTAAAACCCAAACTGATGTTTCCTTCATGCAGACGAAACTGAATGCCTTACAAGACTGGTTCACCTCGAAAAATTTGATTTTTTTTGCAATTGATAGTTTAGATAAGACTAATAACAGAAACAACCGTCAGACGCCAGTATCGTGGTGGGGGTGGTCGTGGGAAAATGTGAAAGTGGTAAAAAAAAATTCGTCGGCTTATTTCTTACCACTTGAGCATTTGCACAGTTATTGTTTAAGTTTTACTAAAAAATGACCTAGCTGACTATCTTTCCTCCGTTATGTTCACAGCTGACGGCCAGTTTTTGTTAATATAATCTGTAGACTCATTATTGCAAAAGGTTTCATGCGTCTAGAAAACAACTTGGCATTCAACACTGTCGGTAACTCTTATGATTTTACTTTTATTACAAATTTTTTCACGATCATTATAATTGTTAAGCACATATGAGTAACACATATAGTTTTTTCACATTTATAAAACTAACAAATTGAACAATTAATTATTTTAATTAAATTTAGGTTTTTTACATTGCGGATTTTCTTTTTCATCGATCGAAATTTTAAATTGGGTAGGCTCTTCAAAATTATCGATGTCATCGATGTCTTCATTTTCGATATCAAGACTCTTTGCTGGTTCTTCATCAATAAGCTCGTCTGAATCACTAACTTGTTCAAATATTTCGTGTTGAATGCTAGGAAAAAATACTACCATAGATTTTCACCTTGTTATTTTACGACGAGAGCAGATTCTAGTCGATAAACATTTTTTTTTATTTAGATTTCAAACTTAATCACCACGTGCTCTTCTACAAGCCAGCATCACAAATCTTGGCCCGTACTAGTAGAGTGCGTTTAAGTGGTGTCTGCCAGCCTTGAAATCGCCCACCCAAGGCGGGTAATTGGGTTTGGGCGGGTAATTCAAGTGAAACAAAATTTATACGTAGGTACATATTATTTTTTTTATTTTTTATTTATTTAAAATGTTGCGGATGGTGTGTGCCACTTTCTGTAATTAACTTTATTTAATTTAAGTAATATTATATGAAAATAAGTTCTGTCATTAAAATTGAACCGTCATTAAGGGAAATAATTCAAAATTTTAAAAAAGTTGTAAAATTGAAAAATTCGGGATCCGAAAAGTCCTTTTTCGGTTTTTCTTAATTTTAAGCAGTTTAATGATGACTAAAGTATTAACATATATAGACCATTTGAAAGTAGACATTTCAACGGTTAATTGAGCACTTATTTGAACATCGAAATCCGAAAAAACACCAATAAAGTTGTTTTTGCAAAATTAGGGTATTTTTTTTCGAAAAATGTCAATATCTAGGAAACCATTCGTTTTTCAAACCAAGAAAAAATCATGCTTATTTAACACAATACAAGGTATATTCTTACAAATTTTCATTTAAATTGAATTAATTTTACGTGAGAAAAAAATTAAAAACTGAAAAATCGGTTTTCCGCCATTTTCTTATAGAATTTGAGGTTATGTCAAAATATGTTATATACAAAAATTATAGATTTTTTTATTATCTACAACTCTTGCATGAAGCGTTTTCCACTAGGAGGTCATGTTTCACCGCAAATCACAAAAAACCGTTTTCAACCCCTAAATAGCATCCCCATTTTAAGATTTCCCCTTTTTTCGTGTTTAAAAGTTTTTTTTTCTCTTAGTTATAGCCTTGACCACATTTAACTGCTGAGCCTTGCCTGCTATTAATTTTTTTTTTTGTTTTGAAGCATTTAAATCGTATTTGCACTAGCCTAATATACCAGTGTTTCTCTATAAGTACACTATGTTTTATTCTCTGTTGTATGCCTTGTTTGGCAAATAAATAAATAAATAAAATAAATAAATATATTTACCGCCCTCTGGTACGGATCTTTACCCATATTCTTATTTCATTAATACTGGAATATTCCGTCAGCGCCTCCGCTTTTTTACATTTAAGTAAGTAATATTTATAATTTTTACCAATAACTTCATTAATTTCATTCTTATCGAAAAGTAGGTTGTTCCCATGCACTGGCTGGAACAATACAAATTTACATTCAAAAATTTTCACTTTTCAGTACATTTTAAAGTAAAAGCGTATATTTTAGTTTTTTAAACTATGTACATATTTTTATTTGCCTGCTTTTGGTCTTTTTAATTTCTTACGCTATTTTGTGGTGGGAGCCATATTAAATTTGAAAGACGTCACAATGTGTACTGTATTGCCACTTGTTATACCCTTTCATTTGACACCCATACTTAGGGCGTTGTAAAGAAAAAGGTAATCCCCAAAATGGCCGCCAGTTTGAATTTGGTATAAGGCCACACAGGTAATTTTATTCTACCTGACATACCTTTTCATTTGATACGCATATCGGGGGTCGGGAGCACAACTATAAAATTCGGTAGCCATCTTCGAACCGCCTTCTTGATTTTTTTTTACAAAATGCTTGACACGTGAACTTTACATGTGCAAAATTTCAGCTCAATCGAAAACCGGGAAGTGGGTTAATTTCCAAGATTTTATTAAATAGTTAGGAGTTCAACGTAGACCTTCAATGGGAAAGCATTGAGCCTCTCTTGCTATCGCGTTGAGTGAACAATAACGGGTGCTTTGTGAAAAAAAAAAATCTCTTGTGAAGCTCTAGCAGCTAACCATTGTGACAATTTTAGAGTGAAGTTTTGAAACATTTAATTAAATAATTTGAAAGGTGAGATACTGTCACCCAAAAGAGTATTGGGAATAATGAACGAAGGCGGGGACGCCGCCCCGGGTCCCTCGCAAAAAAAAACCAAAAATATGAGGGGAAGCAGAAAGAAGCCTACTTCTGAAGAAACGTTAAAAAATCTGAAGGGTGGCAAAAAAAACATAAGCCCGGAAGAATCTAAGGTAAATTTGAAGGCACTTTCCAAAGATAAAAATTTTTTGTTAAAAACTGTCGATGACTGGACACAAAAAGGGGAACACATGGGCCCCAGTGCCGTCACTTTTACTAACAAAGGAGAAGAACCAAAAAAAAAAATCGACGCAAAACATCGCAGATGCGAAAGCGCTTTGTCTTGACAAAATGGAACATGCAGATGACAATATGGAAGCATGCAACGACGATGAGTCGGCAGCAGATCCCAAAAGAATTGAAATAATTTCCGACGTTAGAATTAAGAATATCGAAAACTTAGAAAATAACAATAATAGGAATAATTATAATAATTATGAAGTTATAGATAGCGAATTGGGGGACTTTCAACTAGTTAAAAATGGGGCACGTCCTCATAATCACAACACAAAAAAAAATGAAGTTAACAGTGAAAATAAATACAGCCTGTTAGGTAAGATTGAAGAACCCGCAGACACACGTAAGATTGACTCTAACTCTGACTCCCTTACTAACACAAAAAATAACACAGCCAGTAATATTAAAGCAAAAATTAGTTGGTGCCCACCGATTTTCATAAACAACGTGAGACCAACACTATTGTTTGAAATGTGCTCGAAGCAAAACGAAGAATTTAATTTCAAAGTCCAGAGAATCAATTACTCAAGGAGTAAAATATTTATTGATAATCCCACACTACACACCTTCATTCTGGACACAATTAGAAACTCTCAAGCGGAGGCATTTTCCTTTACCCCGAAGGGGGAGAAAGGAGAAACTTTCGTAATGAAAGGTTTATCCAATGGCGTAACTGATTCAGAGGTGCATAATGATCTCAAAAGTCAAAATAATAATCTTAAAATACAATGGATTAAACCGTTAGTGTCTAAAAAGCCTCACTTAAAAGGGGTGAACCTTGGCTCTTTTATAATAAAGTTGGAACCAACGACTCCTGCTAAAGAATTGCTTAAAATCAGGACGGTATTATACCATGTGGTTACATTTGAGCGACCACATAAGAGAAATTTTGTACAATGCTATAGATGTCAGGCCTTTGGACACATTAGCGCTAATTGTGCAAACAATCCGAAGTGCGTCAGATGTGGCAACGATTGTAAAGATCTATGCCCTAGAAAGGCGGAAAATATTCAAAGTTCACCCAAATGTGCAAATTGCGGCGGCAATCACACAGCCAACTTTAAGGGATGTCCTAATTTTCTGGGTTATCAGAAAAGAAGAGAGGAAAATTTACAATTACTCGGCAATTTAAAAGAAAAAAAATTAAACAAAGTTAATGATTTATTAATCAGAAATGACAGATCGTTTGCGCAAGTCGTAAAAGGCAATAGTGACGGGAACGCTATTGGGGAATTCACTGCTGAAGCGAATAGGTTGTTTGGAGTCTCACTAGGGGTTCTCTTACAGAAACTGTCAGATTTCTGGCCGAAATACAAAATGATGAATGAAAATAATAAGGCTGATGCATATCTAAATTTTGTTGCTAATCTGAAATGCTCCAAATAAGAGTTGTCAACATTAACGTAAACTCGCTTTGTTCTAAGGACAAGGCATTTTCCCTATCATATGAATTACAAAGACTGAGACCTCATGTACAGAGACGGATTAACCCTTAAACAAATTAAGCAATTGCCTAGGGCATCACGTCTGGGGGGCACCAGAAGAAGCACAAAAAAATCCGAAATCAATCTAACTCTCACGTCACCAAAAACCACACCAAAAAAAGTTTCTAGGACTAATTTGAAAATTCGCCGCCTTTACGCCCGGGTTACTTTAACTCTGTTAAACTAGCACTATTACCTTAGCACCGCTTCTGGCAGGCCATTTGATAATTCACATTTTACAACTAATATCAAGCAAAAATAATAACATTTTTCATTTTACAAATAACAAAAAGCTAAAAAATTAATAATAAAAAGGATGTCTTCTAAATTATTTGCTTACAACAAAAATTTATAAGCACACATCAATCCATTTTGACAGTATTGAGCTCTGCTACATTTTAGCTAAGTCAAAAAGCAGAAATAAGTTAGCTAACAACGCTAAAAAAATTGTTGTTAATGCGGTTGTTAACTTGCCTAACTCAGTTAAATTAACTTGGGCATAAACGCGCCCATAGAGTTCGACTTAGAGTCATAACCCCGCTCCCGCTTGCCCACTCGCTGCCCACTAGTTCATTCAGCAATTTGAATGCACCGGAATTGCGATCAGCAAACTCTTTCATTTGATATCCATGTCGAAGGGGTTGTGAAGGAAATGGTAATCCGCCCTCTTTAGATGGCCGCCATGGATCTAAAGGTACCTATATTAAGTATACCATATTGCATTGTCATCGGAGCTAAAGCTGTATGCAAAATTTTAGCATGATAAAATATCCGGAAGTATTTAAAAAATGTTCCGTGAAGAAAACAGTAATCCGTCCTCTTGAGACGGTCGCCATGGATCTAACGGTATATTAAGTATACCATAACGTTTTAAAAACCGGACTGCTTAAAATTAATGAGCTGAAAAGGAAAAAAACAAGTTAAAATTGCAAGTTACTTAGGAATACAAAGACAACGAAAGAAAATACCCAATGATGGTTTAGCTCCTGAAGTAAGTTTCAGCCCAAGAGAACAATTCAAAATAACGTGTTGTTATAGCATCATTGATAAATTAAATGCAGAGTGCGAAAAAGAAGAGAGATATACAAAGAAAGGCGGTAAAGGTTTAAAGACCGATTCTAGTTGACATACTGATAGGGGGGCCTACAGACGTGGATTGCTTAGGGCATCAAGTAGTCTTAATCCGTCACTGCTCATGTAGCATTAATTACTGAAACGAGGTTAAATAAAAAATACAAACCTAATATCTCTGGGTATAAATTAATTAGAAATGACTATGGTAGAGGCACCGCTGTTGCCATTAGAGAGGATCTCATATTTGATCAAGTCTCATTTGACACAAATCAATTTTCCATAAGCTTGATCTGCTGGCACATAAAAGCAGATGGTGTTAATAAAAAAATCCTAATTGGGGCAGTCTACGTACCTTGTAATAATAGGCACGGCTGGAACCTTGAACTTGATAGACTCGAATGTCTGGCTAGAGCTTACGATCATTTTATTATTGGAGGAGACCTAAACTCTAGGCATAGGAACTTGGGTGATTCTGTAAATAATACAAATGGTAATACTCTATACAACTGGTTTCAATCCTCAGCATTCATGTATTCAGAACTTATTTACCCTAATTCTCCTACATTCCCCAGGGGGTCCTCTTATCTTGATCTTTTTTGGGTATCGTCTAGTCTAACGAACAACGGCACAACATGTACAACTTTCCCGTTCCCGTCTGATCACTATGGTGTGCTCCTTGGAATTCGAATAGGAAATTTCGAACTTACAGTAAAACAGACATGGATCACTTCTTTCAGGAACACTGACTGGAAAGATTTCATCCGACATATAAAGATAAAGCTTCAGGAAGAGGTAATATTAAACCAAACTTCTAATTTAACTAACCAAGAAATTGACCAGTTGATCTCGAAATTTACTTCAGTTCTCACGGAATGCATGCACACTCATTCCAATACTTCTCTAAAAAAAAAATTTCAAGTACAATTTTATCTCTTCAGGCACCTTGAGATTATTTCGCACAAGGCGACAATGGAATCAGGCACTAAAAAGAATTTTCCATAGAACGGGAAATAGAATGAATATCGAATACACACAGCTTCATTCAAGAATCTTGTGTTTATCTAAAATAATAAGGGACAAAATCAGAACTGAGGCTAATAACTGGTACACTCGGGAGCTACTAAAAATTAAACCCTCTCCCAACGCATTCGCTGCAATAGATAGGCTTACAGGTAGAAAGTACATTAGACGAAATCCATCCATAAACGATGTGTATATGAACGGTCAATGCTATAGTGATCTAGAAGAAAAGCTAAGAATATTTAAAATTCACTATGAGCAGTCTTTTAACACAATAATAGACGACAATAATCCCCATAAAAACACAGTTGAAGAAGTAATATCCACATTTAGTTCAACAATGCTCCCCACCATTACCCAATTCGCTACCAATAATAGAGCCTCTTTGCCCTCAGACAGATATTTCACAAATCCCGAAGAGATAATACAGCTTAGTAAAGAGCTAAAAAATAAAAAATCCTCAGGTATTGACAAAATTCCTAACTTTGTCATTAGAAAAGTTATAAAAGGCATAGACACTTTTCTGGCATCCTTATTTAATAACTGTTTAAACAATAGTTACTTTCCTACTGCCTGGAAAGTCGCAAAGATCATTCCTATTCCAAAACAAGGATCTGCAGCGCAAGTTGAAGACTATAGACCAATCTCATTACTTTCTAATATAGGTAAGATGTTGGAAAAACTTATACTTAGAAAATTAGAGTTATTTTGTATAACAAATAGTATAGTACCACAATATCAATTTGGTTTCGAAAAAGGCCACTCCACAGAACACGCGTTATTATACCTTCAAAATGAAATAATTACGAATTTAAGGATTGGTAAATGTTCAGTGTTATGTGCGCTTGATCTAAAAAAGGCTTTTGATCGGGTATGGCACGACGGTTTAATTTATAAACTGAATAACTTAGATTGCCCACCCCACCTTACAAAAATTATACACAGTTTTCTTTCAGATAGGATGGGAGTGGTCCAATTAGGCGACTCTATTTCTCCGAGATTTAACATCAGGTCGGGAGTCCCGCAGGGATCAATATTAGGACCAAAATTGTTTAATATCTCAATTCATGACTTTCCACACGTATATAGTATTGGTTCTAAATGCATACAGTATGCTGACGATACGTTGGTCTGGGCAACAGATAAATCCCCTATAGTTGCTACAGAATGTTTGCAATTGCACGTAAACTCAATATTGAGTTACTTCAAAGATTGGAATATTGAAGTAAATAATAGAAAGTGCCAATTAATATGTGTAAGAAATCCTGCAGGCAAAGGCCCTAAAAATGCATCTAAAGAATCCAAATTATTAAAACTACAAGTTAACGAACATACATTAGCCCCAAGGGAGACAATCAAGTATCTTGGACTACTATTCCATCATCGTCTAAAATGGAACCCTCATGTAAGACAAAAATTGATACAAATGAGGCAGGCTACTGCTTCTCTAAGACCGCTCATCAATTCAAAATTGCTTTATAGTAGAACAAAAACACTCATGTACAAAACAATTATTAGGCCAGTATTAACTTACGCATTCCCTATTTGGTGTTCATGCTCATCAACTGCGGCTAGAGAAGTACAAATCCTTGAAAGAAAAATCCTTAGACACTGCACAGCACTGTACATGAGTGAGCCCAACAAATGGTTTTCCAACAAAAAAATTTATGAAACCGCCAAAATAACCCCTATTTTAATGTATATGTTATCTCTGATGCAAAAAAGACTAAACGGGATCTGTGAACACCCTAACGATTTAATCAGAGGAATTTCACTCCAGAATAATACACCGATTGCGGGACAAACCTACCTATCCCCTTTTAACATGATACATCCAGAATCAGACATCTTACGTGTGGCTGAGGAAGGATACATACCAGCCTTTTACGCTTACCACAATAATCTCCATTATAGAGGTTAAAATAGTAGCCCCCAATTAGCAAAAAAAATAATAATAATAATAATAAATAAATAAGAGATCAAAATTTGCTTGTACTGTAGATTAATAACTTTCTATGTTATATCAATATGCTTAGCTTGTATTTAAATTTATATAAGAATGTTCAATTGTTGAAATAAATAAAGCCGAATAAGGTACCGGGTATGCTACCCGAATTTAAATATAAAATATAAATAATAATTCAGCTCAAGACAGAGTTAAGAACTGAATATTATAGGTATATCTAGAATTTATCTAACTCGCATTTAAATTAGAACATTTAAGATGATGCCCATACTCTGTTAATTACTTTTTATCCTTAGTTGTAAGTCTCTCCTGTCTCTCTTCTCTTTTCAAATTAAACTACCAAATATACTGTGAAGCTGTGTAGGCAACACGCGCTGTACAAGAGCAAATATATAAATAGCAAACACGCTAATACAAATAAATGTCGGACCACGGTCCATATTAGAAATATAAGTAACTATATAGCTAGGACATGTAACCAGTCAGCCATTTACTAAATTATAAGAAACTAGTAATAATGTGATTGAAGCCAATAAATTTTTTTTTTAAATTCAAAATTAAAAATATTAAATAGTTAGAAGCGAAGCTAATAAAAGCGTATTAAAAAAGGCAAAGGCGCGTATAAGCTACATAAGTCGGCGCAGTATTAATTCACTATTAACCCCTAGGTTACTAAGGCCGATCACATTAGATTAGTGATTTAGAAACGGCATACTTTCTACACTTTTTTTGTTACATTTTTATATGAGGAAATGTATCTACAAAAATATTCCCCATTCACGACCAATAACAGGGGTTTGTAAATATCTGAACTACAAGCAACACAATACTTAAATAGCCCTGAACAAATTAAATTTTTTTGTTCTCATCACTCTTAACAAAACTTTGTCATAGTCTAGTCAAGAAGTTTCCACTCTTGATAAAGTAAAAAAAAAAAAAGAAATAGAAAACATCATGAAACATGTACACAAAAGCATCTTTTGTTATTAAGAGGGTGCAAAGTCAAGAAAGTTCCCGTGAAGGGGTAGAAGTCATTTATTTTCGTTTAGTGATTTTTTATTTCCCAAAGGAATTGAGGGTGTACATGAAATTCGCAAGAAAGTTAATTTTGTGGCATACTATACGACGGTAAAGAAAATATAAAATGTAATAATAAAAAGGGGTTACACTTTAGATGGCTGAGAAAAATTTTATTAGTATCATGATTAATTAAATTAGTGAACATTTGAACACTGGTTAATTATTTAACTTTAAATCTTTTTTTTATGTCAAAGACGAGTACTCAGGGTTAATACCGTTTTGCAGTGTCGACGATTCGATCATAGAGAGCAATGTCGAACAACTGTAGTAGGAAAGATGGTAGCGAGAAGAGTGAAGGATCTGCCAACGCCAACACGCGATTTTATTCGGTTGAATTTCGGAAGGCCCTTTTCCTCGATTACTTTGTTGGCACACATGATCTGACTGAGCCCCGGTGCCACGTTTGCAGCCTAAAACTGTGGTAAGCAAACACCTTCAGAACTTTCGTCCAGCCAGCCAAAAAAGTTTTTTTTTATGAGTATTTGTTTCGACTTGTTCCTTTGAAAAAATATTAGGAGCAACTAGAACAAGCTATAACCATCGTCAGAATTTTGATTTTTGAAAATGGCGGTGCCCGTCGAAAAATTTTTTTTTACGAATCGTTTGGAATACAATAATATCGTTTTGAAACAATACGGTACAGGATTAGAACAACCTGGAACAACTTTCAAAATTATAGTTTTTAAAAAACGGGTGGCCAACTTCACACACAAATGTTATTCTTGCTAATGGCAAGAAGGATGTCGGTGTGTTGTCTTCATTATTCAACACGAGATCTCCAACTTCCAAGTTATCGTGGTCCTTGGACCAATTTGTACGTTTTTGAAGTGATGATACATATTCACTCTTCCATGGCTTCCAAAAACCTCGAACAATAGCTTGAATATGCTGCCATCATCCTAATCTTGATGCCTTTATTTCTGATAAGTTTTGTTAGGGTAAACCAATTGACGTAGATTTTGCACCTACTGATGATTGTTCTATGAAAGTTTTTATAAAACCTGTAGCTATATACATAGATTTATAATATATTTCATTTAATTTGTTCCACGCTCCCTGCTCCGAGTTGCTGTCACTAATGAATAAATGAATGGTTGATGATCGACATCGCATTCACATACAACAATCCAGATATTGTAGCTTTTGTGCCGTTGCTAAATCCTGATTCGTGTGAATCGTGGCCACAAACAAATCCTTAAACGTTGTCCAATCTTTGTAATCACCTGAAAATTAAGGAATATTTAGTTTTGGCAATTGTGCTGATGATAAAGTTGGATTATTAATTTCGGCATTTCTTAAGATCTGCTGATGCTGCCCTTTAGTAGATTGAACCGCATCCTCCCATATACCTCCAAAATGAGGCGAAGCCGAGAGAATAAACTTCCAACTTATTCTTGACTTGGCAAAATCATTTGTTTTCCGCTAACAACGTGTGCATTTTACTAAGGTATCTTCTAGCACCGACAAAATCTGTTCATTTCACATGGCACTCCTCTTCGCGACACAAAACGCTGAAGTGCAGCAAGAAAAGCTTCTGTTGATAAATTAGAAACTAATTCTAAATGAATTGCTTGTAGGCCTGCAGCGAACCCCCAAAAAGTGATCTAGAAATGAAAAAAGTGATGGAAATGAGATAACCGGTTGAGACTAATTGCAAACGATAGAGGATGGAAAAATGCATCTACAGTTGATTTTGGCCGAAGTTTGGATATGGCCAACATATAAAAAAATCATGAAAATGTATTTTTTTCGTATGCACTGTTTGAACGAAATTTTCACTTTCTTCTTCTTCTTTAACGGCTCTACAACCGGGATCCGGTCCTGGCCTCGCGCAACTGTTCTTTCCACCGGTCCCGATTCTGAGCCGATGCCATCTAGTTTGGCATCCCTAAACTCTGAGCGTCCTGGTCCACGCCATCCTTCCAGCGAAGGTTGGACCTCCCTCGCTGTCGCACCCCATAGGTCTTACCACGGAGAACTTTCCGAGCAAGCTCATCTTCACTCATACGAGCTACATACTCGTAGATGCCCTGCCCACCGGAGCCTACCGAGCTTTATTTTTTCCACAACATCTATGTCGCGATAGCGCTCGTAGATCTCATCATTGTAGAGTCTCCGCAATCGTCCTTTCTCACATACGGGGCCAACAATCCTCCGAAGTCGTTCCTCTTAAACACGCTGAAGAGGTTTGAGTGCTTTTTGCTAAGCACCCACGTTTCGGATGCATATGTATGTTAGAACGGGTAAGACCATCGTCTTATACTACCCAGCGGGAAATTAGGTAATGCTTCCGGTAGAAAGGTATAGGGTAAGCCTTCCTTGAAAGTAATCTGTAATGCAAAAGTAAGCAGTAGGCAACAAACTTGAGGTCTGCTTCTTAAGGAAGGCAAGGGTAAGCTGAAAGTAAGCAATTGCCCTCTGCCTTACCTTACCAGTAATGTAGAGGTAAGCAAAGCTAGTGCATATTTTTGCCTTACCAGTAATGCAGTGGTAAGATAAAGCTGGCTTATACCTTACCTCCCTAGGACATCAATGTAAAAAAAGAAATGAAGTGGGTTTCCTAAAGTAATGATTCCACGGATTACCAGGAGTACTTACAGAACGCAAGTTGAAGCCTTATTTTTCCCGCTGGGTATATAATAAAAGTTTAAACGTAATGGTTAGATATTTGGATTGGAAGTGCCTTGACAGACTATAGTAGGCTTTGTTGGCTTTTAGCAGTCGTGCGCGTATTTCTGGTTCCACGCTATTGTCGGCTGCTACTATTGACCCAAGGTAGGTAAATGATTTTACCACGTCAAACTCGTGTTCCTCTACCTTGATTGTGGGACCAATGTTAGGTGTTCTTCCAGACGAGGCCACCATTTACTTTGTTTTGCCTTCGTTAATGTGCAGTCCCAGATTTCCTGCCGCTTGCTCAATCTGAGTGAAAGCTTCTTGTACAGCTGTTGTTGTTTTTTCAATTATGTCAATGTCGTCTGCGTAAGCTAGTAATTGGGTGGACTTATGGAGGATTGTACCCCTTGATGTCACGCCAGAATCTCGGATCACTTTCTCCAACGCCAGGTTGAAGAGGAGGCAGGCCAGGCCGTCCCCTTGTCGGAGTCCATTATAGATGTTGATTGGTCTGGACAGTGTGCCGGATACCCTTACTTGGCTTGACACATTGATCATGGTCAACCTACATAGTCTTGTCAGTTTGTTGGGGATGTCGAATTCTCTCATGGCTTTGTAGAGTTCTACCCTGGCTATGCTATCATAGGCGGCTTTAAAGTCTATGAAGAGGTGTTGAATTGAGTTTTGAAACTCTAGACATTTTTCCATAGCCTGCCTCAAGGTGAAAATCTGATCAGTCGTTGATTTGCCTGGGCTGAAGCCACACTGGTAATGGCCTATGATGTTTCTGGCGTATCCTGTTTTGTAGGATAGCGGAGAATATCTTATACACGGTACTCAACAACGTTATACCGCGATAATTAGTGCACGCTGTGATATCTCCTTTTTTGTGTACCGGACAGAGGATGCCTTTTCTCCAGTCTTCTGGCATCACTTCCTGCTCCCATACTTGCACAATTAATTCATGAATCGCTTGGTGTAATGTAGGCCCTCCATATTTAACCAGCTCCGCTGCGATGCCGTCTGCACCCGAGGCCTTGTTGTTTTTGAGCCGGCTGATGGCTCTGCTAACTTCGTCTATGCTTGCTGGCGGCAGCATAGCATTATCATCAGATATTGGTGGAGCCTCCGAATCTTCAGTTAGCTCGCCATTAAGCAATTCATGGAAGTGCTCTTCCCATCGCTCCAATATGCCTTTAGGATCTGTGATCAGATTCCCTTCTTTGTCCTTGTAGTATGTGCAACGTGGTGTGAATTGCGTCATACTGCGGACACTTTGGTAGAACTCCCACGCCTGGTGCGGCCGCCGTTCTCTGTACTGTTCTAGCTCACAGACGAGATTTTTTTCCCAGGCCTCCTTTTTTCGTTTGTGAATTCTCTTTTCTTCTTGTCTGAGCTCTTTATACTTCTCTTCGCGTGCCCGTGTTCTCTGAGACTGTTGCATGGCTCGGTACGCAGCATTCTTACGTTCAGTTGCCAGCTTGCATTCATTATCGAACCAATCGTTCCGATCTTTACGACTTCTGCCTAAGATGGAATCAGCAGTACTAATGACAGTATTTTTAAGGCGGGTCCAGTTCTCGTAGACGCCCGGCATCTCATCCCCAGGACTTAGGGCGAGTTCTAATGCACGACCGTAGCTTTTTCTGGCCATTTCATTGCGTAGTGCAGCTGTGTTGATTCGAGCCTGATCAGCGGATACAAAGCTTTTCAGCGTTGTAATGCGCTCTCGGAGCACCATACCAACAAGTTAGTGATCCGAGTCGAAGTGGGCACCTCGGTGCGTTCGTACCGTCATCAGACCCGAAAGGTGGCGGCGGTCTATCAACACATGATCTATTTGGTTGCGAGTGGCTCCATCAGGAAATACCCAGGCGGCTTTATGGATATCTTTACGCGCAAATCTAGTACTTGCAACGACCAAGTTCTTACTTGCTGCCATCTCTACAACTCGCTGTCCATTGTCATTAGTGTTTTCATGCAAGCTGTGGTTGCCGACATATTGCCTGTATATGGGCTCCCGGCCTACTTTGGCGTTCAGATCTCCCAGTATGATTTTTACATCATACCTGGGGCAGGCATTAAGTTCCCGTTAAACTAATTCGAAGAATTCTTCTTTATCATCATCCGGCGACTCTTCTGTAGGTGCGTGAACGTTTATGAGGCTGATGTTCTTAAATTTACCTCGCACACGAAGGGATCATAGCCTTTCGTTTATTGCTTTAAAGCCGATAATGGGAGGCTTCATTCTTTTGCTAACCATAAAACCTACTCCGAGAACATGGTGTTTTGTATGACAGCTGTAATATACGTCATACTCAGGTTTTTGCAAGACTCCATTCCCTATCCATCTCATCTCCTGAATGGCGATAATGTCAGATTTATACTTTGACAGGGTATCGGCCAGATGTGTTGTAGCTCGAGTTTTGTACAGTTTTCACTTTATCTCGCTATATCTCAGATATCGATTTAAAATTTTAACACAATCTAGTTCAACTAATTCTCTAAATATAATACTTTAACCGAACGGTTTACATCGTTTCAAAACAAAATGGCGAATGTTTAAAAAATGTCCAACAGATTCATGCGATTTTTTTTTAATCGAAAAGTTGTGTTATAGATTTTCGAAATTCGCTTTTTGGCTATTGTATAGAATTTTTCAAACTCCGTGACACAAAAAATTTGAGCAGTTCTGCGCACCTCGTTGCCAAATTTTATTAATAATGTTCTATCGTTTCCCCTCTTTTTAGTTAAAACGGCAACAAACACTGAAAAAACTCAACAAAATAATTTGGGAAGGGATGCGCGCATGCCGAATGAATAAAGTTAATTTATCTTTCTATGTGTTGAGCTGAGCTTTTAAATACATGTAAAGCCCCTGCTCAACAAAGGCAGTTTATTCAACATAATAAGCATAATTTTACTTTAATAAATATTTCTCATTTCTAAATTTAAAATAATTTAAAAATAAAAATGCTGAAAAAAATTCTTTTGAATAAATGAGCGTTTTCATTCATAAACCGACAGTTCCCCGCAGTCACAAGCAACACAACTTCCCCAGGCAGAAGCGCGTATGCGACTGACAGGAAACGTCAACAATCTAGTAATCAAAGTGATAAAAACACTAATTTCGTATTTCTTTAGTAGAAATTACTACAAATTATTTCTGTAGCAAATGTGTAAAATACAAAAACCTTAAAATAAAAAAATATATAAAAAGAGACATTTTTCATTCATAATTGGTAATTTTTTTAAATAATCATTGAAGCCCCAGAAAAATACACCTCCCTCTAGCAATACGCAGTCGCGACTGATTACATGGCAGCAAGTGATTTGATAGGAGGAGTTAACTGAAACTTTTGTCTGAGCTTTTAAACATTTTTAAGAGCTTAGCTGGGGAACATGCGCGGGATGTCACGAGGTTTGAAAACAACTATACATTGTAGTGGAATACTTAAGGCAGTGTAAATTTCCAGATAAAAATATGTATCTTCAAGTTCAAAAGTTACGGCAACATAAGTTGACGCTCGACTTCGCACTCAACAAATGTTAATAGTACAGGAAATCAAATCTTGATGCATTGTTGCTGCGCATTCAGAACTTAGTCTGACATATTTAGTAACAAAAATTGTCAGCCAGACAAGTTGTAATAGATAGAAGAGATCTTAAACTTTATTTAAAACTAAAAATCAAAGAGGTGTTATGAAGTGCATTTTTATTAAGAAAAACAGTCTTTAAGATAAGGTCTGTCAGAAGTTAATTAACAAAAATTGTCAGTCAGACAACTTTTTTCAAAAATGGTTCATTATTTACTACAAATTGTATAAATTTCAAGCAGGTGTTATGGAAAAACAATCATTATTTTTTAGCTAAATTCAAAAATTCATAAAAAATAACATTTAACATATTCTTACTAGTCTGGCGGGCGTAACATGTTTTTTACATGTTTTTCAGCCACTCTCACTTTATACTTTTGAGGTGTTCGATGAGGTACCTTTTTTGTCATGGAAGCTTAGACTATAGTAGGACGTTGTGTGACACTTCAGACTGGATGACCATAAAAATCAATAAAATAATATTTTTTCACTTTTAATTACATAAGTAAATGTTTATGTTCTCCTGAGTGTCATTACTTAATAATATAATTTAGTGATAGATTCAAAACATGTTCCACCGAAGTAAAAAAAAATATATTTCACCACGGCCGGCCGAGGATTGAACATGGTTCCCCAGGGTAGCATTCCATCGCCTTACCTCTAGGCTACCGATATATGTACTTATTAGAAATCTCTTTTTTGTTGTTAAATATACTTCCGGGTGGAATTTCCAGACCATTTCTCTTGAGTATCATCTATATAAATATAATTGGAGTGTCTGTCTGTAATTTCAAAATAATTATGTTTTTTTAAGTTTTTTTGGTTATTTACATGTAATTAAAACAAAATCCACTATTTTTAAAATTTTTGTCTGTCTGTATGTCTGTATGTCTGTATGTCTGTATGTCTGTATGTCTGTCTGTTTGGCCGCGGTAATCTCGGGAACGGCTAGGCCGATCGGGATGGGACTTTCACTGGAAGATTCAGTATTTTTGCGAGCATGTTTTAGGCTATTTATATACCCTATATATTAGCTCTATCTCTGTGTATGTATGGATGTATGTATGTAGACAAAACTTAAAATTTGATTTTGACCCACTTCCCTATAACCGATAAACTTCAAATTTTGCACATATATATAGTTCGGGTGTCAATATAATCTGACCACTTTGTAAAAAAATCAAGATGGCGGTTCCAAGATGGCGGGCGAATTTCGAAATTGGGCTCCCCCACCCCCGACATGGGTATCAAATTAAAGAGTATGACAAGTAGAATACAATTAGTTATGAGGTGCATTCAAATTTCAAAATGGCGGCAAATACAAAATGGCGGACTACTTTTTTTCTTACAACCCACTCGATATGGGTATCAAATGAGGCGCTAGGGAAAAGTTCCGGTGTTAATGAAATGAAATTATAGGTAAAAAGTACCCCGATTAGACCGAAAACTTGAATCCTTAGTCGGAAGAAATAGAGTGTGAAGACTTTTTTGAACATTCCAATTCTAGGTCTAAAAGAGCTCTAACTAATTATTTAGGTTCTCCAAAATTACGTACTATATGAAGCCTTTTTCTTTTTGGTAAAATTTTCGTAGTTAGGGTTGCCTAAAATACGATATGTACTTAGGCACCAATGGGTAGCTCTTTGAGGTCTACAATTTTAATTAAATTATGAGATGCAACCTGACTACATACTACAGTGAACCGACTAAAAATTAAATCTCTGTGCTATTGGTAAATTAACCATGTATTGTAATAACCGGGTCATAATATCTACTTATTAAAAAGGATAACAGATTGCAATGAATCACAGAGACTCACATATTACACTATCATAATGATACACTGTAATATCCCTTAATATTTATTTATTGGCAAAGAGAGTATAATTTTACAACCTACGCGAATGAAATGCTGTCACTACGAGATATTGTTCTTTTAATTGGTGGAAATACTCAGGATCATTATGGTTTCCCATTTCCACAACTAATCGATGGGTCTGAAAATAATCTAAACACAAAATAGATGGAGCACAATAAACCAAAGTTGACGCATTATCAACAGTGTCAATACGGGTGAATTTTTAAGGCCCAACAGGAGGCACTGGCATGACGTTCTTACGTGCAAATAACAGGGTTATCCCAGCAGGGTAATTAACAGAGATTGTGGCAACTTTACTCATAAAAGCAAAAACAGCTCATTCTATCTTTATAATACCGATCGGAGAAGATCATATGGAAAATTCTGCATGTAACAAATCTAAAAACCGCCACAAAGCTAAAGTTTTGCAAGACTGCATGATGGTTGTCTGGGAATGGGACGATGCACCTTGATAAATATAGTATCTACTGAAGCCGTTTACAGAACAATGTAAGATTTAAGAAGAAAATACCAATTACTTATTTTGGTGTGAAACTGTTTTATTGGCATATATTTCGGACAAAGCTTGCCAGTTGTTCCAACAGATACGCGGGCCGATGAAATTAATGCAGATCTAAAATGATCACTCATTTAGGGACAGATTGAAAAATTTCATTTAAAATAAAATATGAAATAGCAAGCGGAGAACTCAGAATTCAGTACTATTCTCCTCAACATAGGAGATAGAAAATGTTCTGAGATTAAAGATATGACATTGAGCTGCTCGCTGCTCTTTGAAATTTCGTAATAAACGCTGAAGTTTTGACATTTATGACTATTTGTAAAATATCAACTAAACAAAGTCCACTCACTTAGTAATGTCGCAAACGTTCTAATACTTACAAGGGAAACATCGAGCATCGTATAAAAAGAAGTGTTACAGTGAGCCTTGCATGAATATATTTTGAACCAGTGCCGTGCGGGTGGTATGACTAGCTGCACCGAAACAAGAAAACGGGAAGCAGCAGTGGTCCTTTTTCAGAATCAAATCAGTAGTGTTGTTTTATAATATTGCCAATGTTCGCCTCCCACGGATATTTATTCGATTTTTTAGGGGCATAGAATTATGAATTTTTGAGCTGCACAATAGGCATCAATTTTGAAAAGTTGATGATCTTTTTTAAAACTTTTTTTGGAAAACAAATGTAGAGGCCGCCATAGGGAAAGTCTTGAATAGGGTGCCAATTACCTGGGAACGTAAAAATCCACGCGCATGAGAGGAATTCTGAATATGGCTAGGTGTCTGTACTGTCACGTAGTATAAAATTTTTCCTATAGGTGGTGCTCAAACTCGAATTTAAAAAAAATTGTGGGTAACACATTTTTTATTGGTAACTAAATTATTTTATGTACTCAAAATCATGTTTTGCAAATTTGTGCTTTGTTTCATTATACATCATCCCGGACTATGCACACCAATTTTTATTTATTGAAAGGCGTTGCAAGGCACGCGGGTTTTTGCTAGTTATTAAATAATATAATTTAGTGATAGATTCAAAACATATTCCACCGAAATATGTTGTTGTTGTTGTGTAAAAATTTTACTAGCCGAGCTAGTGAACCCTACAAAGGGTTTCTTACTGGTCCAGCCTTGCAGCTATATAGACCAAGATTCAAGATTGAAAATTTTTTATCTTTAGTTGATTACACTGCTGATTGACGCGTCCAGGTTTAGGCCAGGAACACGTGGCAGGCGTCTAGGATCGGGGATGTGAAGAATGTCACATCAAGGTTGACAAAGCTGGACATAAGAATAAAGCTGTCATCTTAAGTGTCAAAATGGGTACGTCCGGTAAAGTTGAATCAAAATTCCGCAAGTAAGTCCAATCATAATATCTGATGAAGGACCAGTCTGTCAATGCATGTTAATGGTCCTTTCTGCATAAGCCCCTGTACAGCATCATGTCCCCTTTCACGTGCTAACAGAAGATGCTGGAACACTGGTTGACTCGTTGTAGAACCACCAAAAAGACCAATTTGCCAACCAGATTAGCAGAAAAAAAAATAAACAAGTTAGTAGTATATCAAAATTCATGATTATCGTAGCTGAATATGTGTCCCACCAGCTGCTGTGGCCAAGTTGTCTTAGCTCAATTAGCCACGAGTTATCAGTATTGCTCCCTCACTACTATCCTCCTTAAATGCTCCTATGTATATCCAAGATACCGATTCCTCAAGCGATGTTAACTGGCAGCACACAAACTCAGTACATAAAATTTCCAGGTTAGGTGATATAAAATCCATCATGTCTAAAGGGCATGAGGCACGCAAATTCCTCCCTACAAAAACCCGCGCGCCAGTTGCACAATTTTAAATCGCCATTGAGTATAGAATCACTGCTAGGATTTAAAAATGGTAGATGAAAAGCCCATGCTCGAGAAGTAGGTCCTAATTAGAATTGTGCACAGATTACGGAAACTGAGATCATGTGAGTGCACTCGTCCATTGTTGAAAACTGTTAACGGTTGATGATGCTTCACCCTGAGTTTAAGCGGATCGCTGTTTAAAACCATGCTGCATTTTATGATTTTGAAAAATCTCATCAATCTATAAATTTAAGTCTAAGCAACTGTCATAAATTTTCATTAATAGCCACATATTTAAAGGAACAAATAGTATTCTTTAGATTGTCTCGGTTTCTCTCTAGATGCAAAATTTACAGCATTAAAACTGTTGAACATTTAACCATGCTATGCGGAAAACACAAACTTATGTAGAACGATAACTAAGATTAGTTTTATAAAAATCACATTTGTTATTATAAAGATCACATGTCTATGTTGGGAACCAAACTAGAAATTAAAATAGATTTCACAGGAAGAAATCAAAGCTAACACGAGTTTAAACTGTTATTTGGAACACTGTTAAACAGTCGAGCACTGATTGTATATAGGGGCCAGTCGCAGGGAAAAGCGACCGACCCGGTCGGGAGCGAGAGCCGAACTGTAATGAATTCCACCCAAATAAAAAAAAATTATATTTCACCACGGCCGGCCGAGGATTGAACTTGGTTCCCCGGAGCAGAATTCCAGCGCCTTTCCTCTAGGCTACCGATATATGTACTTTATTAGAAATCTCTTTTTTGTTGTTAAAAATACTTCCGGTTGGACTTTCCAGACCATTTTCTCAGTTTTAGGTCTCTTGATCAAGAGCTACAATTTGAGATATGGTCCAAGTCTGTAGCGACAGTACTTTCAGAGATGAAAGAGGGTCACAGACGGACAGACGTACAGAGCCTCTGTATAAGCTTTTTTTTTTGAAAAAGCTAAAATTACACAACAACATTAAAACAACATACATATCCTCCCGTGACAACCTTTTAGAATTTGAATTTGTATTTTGGTTACGAATTTCGACTACTAGAAGCATCCAAGGAGATATCTGATTTTTCTGAAATAAAAGAAAGGTGTAAGATATTTCTGATAAAATTGATAAAAGAAATTAGACAAGGACTACCGAATAATTTACAATTACTTACAATGATGAGAATTGACAAACTGAGACAAAATGAGACTTGATTGACAAGCATTAATTGCAACCAAGGGGGCAATTATGGTTCGGTGCAGTGAAAACGTGAAAACACTTTACACGTTTACACATTTGTTTGCGATTCTTATACCGTGCAAACCGCTGTCAAAAACTTTGCACGCTCAAAAATATTTTACACCGTCAAATTTAGAGTGAAGCCGTGAAAAGTTTACACTTTAAATATGTGCCTACTAGATTTGATAAACTGTCACTTGCTAGTATAAAAATTCAATTCAGCCTTTATTCAGCATTAAGTTTACACGAATGCAACGAGAATCGCTTTTTCAGGTTCAGTGCAGTGATAAAGTGAAAAAAGGTGTGTAAAATGTCAAGTGTAAACTTTTTTTCACGTTTTCACTGCACCGAACCAGAATTGCTCCCCAATACTGAAAAAATCATTCTTCCATTAGCAGAGAAATTTAAACACTCTATTTTTGATATAGACAGTTGTGTGACCGAGTGGCAAAAATTCAGCGATGAACCAACATTAGTTAACTATGTTAAAACTGATCCAAACACTATCGTTGAATTTTGGGTTCAATTTGACGAAATTGAATATGCATGTGGTGAACAAAAATATAAAAATATTAATAAATTAGCATTACCCACTAGGACCTGTAAATTTACAGAAGTACTGAAATAAGCACTTACTAGTAAGGAATAGGCCTTACCATACCCTTATGGAAGTACACAGGATGTCCTAGGAGGTAAGGTCTTACTTTTTTACTTTCCCTAGAGTAGTTACGTAAGTACTTACCTAAGGGCACTTACATAACTGCTCATCTGTAAGGGGTATGGTAAGGCCTACTCCTTACTAGTAAGTGCTCTTTTCAGTACTTCTGTAAGCTTACAAGTCGGAATTACAAAAATACGAAAACAAATGAGTCATCCTGCAAGTTTTCACTTGTTTGGGTCTAATTCTGGACTAAACCTTACCATCTGCCTTCTCTTGTAATGGGTTATATAAGGGCTCATCTAACACCAAGAAAATAAGGGATACCCTTACTAGAGGACTACTTATTTCAGTGCTCCATCGGTAAGGCCTTCCTACTGGGTATTTTTTATTCTATCATCTATAGAAAGTAAATAATCTTTTCAAAGTCAAATCTTCCCGGAATTATAAAACAGCGACACCTGCCGCATCATTCGAAAAAGTCTAGAGGAAAACTGAAGGTTTTTGCGCGCTGCCTAGAGGGAAAGCAATATCCAGATCTGGCATCACTGGTTCCATATTTTCCATTTCCTTTACCTGATTTGGTCGTCTATCCTTTCTTGGCCGGCACGGCGCCATAGTTCTTCGTTTGAAATTCAATCTTGCCAGCGGATTTTTAGGATACGACGTAGGCATCTGTTGATGTAAATTTGTAGGCGCCCTGTGATGAATTGGGTCACTTTACATGTTTCGCAACCGTACAAAAAAAACATATGAGAAAAAAAGCTGGCGCACGCTTATGTTATGTTGACGGGCAATTAGCCGGGCCATCACCATGGTACTGGTGGTACTAAGAATTCAATAAATATCGAGCACCTAGTAGTACGTAGAACTTGTACTCGACGTCGGAACCCACAATTCTTAACGATATTTGTAAAACTATATTGATTCCACGATGAGGAAAAATACTCGAAATCTTATTGTAATTAATAATTCGTTGAAATTGATAGTAAACTTCTAAAGTGAACAAGTTGTTTCTTACAACTAAAACTATATATAAAAAACGCCGCCCAGTCCGGACCTCGCTAGCACGCATAGCGAACAAATGCGCCTGTCCCAGAGGTATGCGCGCTCCCGCTATAGGTATGAAAATAGGTGTCTGCTAGAGATGTATACGCCTCTGTGACAGATATAAATGCATTCACAATCGGTTATTCCAAACGCAAATTTCGTTTTACTAAGCGGTCCTCCGACTAAGTACTAAATACGTCCAATGTTGCTTAATCTGCGTAATCGAATGAGAACCGGTCTTCCGAATATTCTTAATGGCACCCGTTATCCCTTTGTGGTCACCACGATAATTGCCCGCTTTCATCGTATACAATTTCTTAAAACCCCAATTTTTGCATAGCCTAAAAAAGTATAAGCGCACCGTGTTTTTTTTTGGACTATTCCGTTGAAAAAGCTGAAAAGTACTCAGGGGTACCGTACCTGTTTCATGATAAGTGCGGCGAGCCCTATTTTTACTCAGACGTACCTTGGCTGTTTTGGGTGCCGGGCAAGAATTTTGGCAACAGCAACAGAGAGAAAAGCACCCAAATTTCTATCCTATAAAAAACCTCCAATTTGCGTTTCCACTTTGCGGGTTGGATGTAGGAGGGCTTTAGACGTCTGTAAACTCTTCCTTATTAGGGTAGAAAGATATATACATGTATAAGGTATTTATATGGAAATTATTAACGACAGAGATAAACTTACAGTTAGCTTGAGTTCAGTCTTGAATGAAAATTCAACTCTGTACTCAATTCCACGTAAGTAATGATAAAGTAAAATTTAATTTAGGTAACTATAAAGTTCTAAATTGCTAAATGTTAATTTCGAATATTATAATCATATAACAATTATGGGGAGCATGCTAGCAGCGAAAAGAATACATAAATAAACAATAATCAACAAATTTTATTAACTCATGCAGCAGTATTTCGAAATAGTTGACATGCGATGTCAGTAAAACTTTTCTACTCTCAACCACGAATCCTTTTTTATTTAACTAAAAAAATCACATACGGAGTATTTTCGTTACTGTCACTTAAGCATGGAAGATTACTTTTATCTAAACAACAATTTCGTCACTTGTTATTCATGAAGTTTGGTACAAAGTTTAACAAGTTGTGATCACCTACTTTAAAAAATATATATAGTGAAGAGAAGACAGTTCCTCTCAGGACATGAAAGACGTTTCACCATTTATGGGGGAAAGTAATTTCGTACAGTAGTGGTTATTGCTGCAATAACAAAGCTCATATAACTCACACATCCATGTGCTGTAGGTTAACCGTCTAAAGTCCTATTATGTAGCAAACTGCACTCTGGGGAAGCGTTAAGACTATTACAATTGTATCTGTAATTCTTGGCTGAGCTTAGCACGTCTTATTGTCCATTGGTGACAGCTATTCAAGGGAATCTGCAAACGAAAGTTATTTTAGGTAAAGTAAACACTGAGAATAGTCAAAATATTTACTCTTTCTGGTATTTAATTATGCCAGTAATAAAAAATTCTTGTACCTACTATGATTTAGTTCATAAAAATTGCGATATTTTGCATAAATATGAGAGCAAACGAAATTTGCTCTAAAAGCCCTCAATTTGCATAAAAAATTCAAACTATCGCTTGTGAAAAGTCCTTTTTGTTTCTAACACACAGTGGTGATGCAAAAATGTAGAAGAATTTTTGCTACCAAAACGTTGTCCTTCTGAACCATGAGCCATCACAGCAAGTTGAATGGGGCAAGTGGGAGTAATGTTTGGATAGCGAGAGTTCTGCTTGGAAAAGTTTCACCATTCAACGCACATTAGAATGTTTACAAACGTGTCCTTTGTGTCCTTGCCTGAGAGCTTTTATATGTTGGATAACGCGAAAGTTCAGAGTTTGTGTCATCATGGCCTGTCGTACTTTGTAAAATTTGAAAATCCCCAAGGATATTCCATTTCAAACATTTAGAAAAGAAGAGACATTTAACATTCTGATATGACCCGAAATTGGGTAAATAAAAATTTAGAACTCTGCTATATCCTCCTCACTGTTTTTCGCATCTTACTTACCACTACAATCAAGCATTTAATCCTCAGCCCAACTGTGAACCTGTGTCCTGAATTTTTATTTACCTGATGCCGGTATGAAATTAATAAAACATTCCACCTCATTGCATTAGAAAATGACTTCTTGTGCGTGAATGAATGCGAACGAGGTCCACTCTTGAAGGATGTTGCTCATCATCTTTCTGGTGTGGAATAAGAAGGATGTTCTTGTATTCGCCGCAGGATGTGTTCCTTTCGTTACCGTAGAATGCTTTTTGATCCGCATTCCTTATGGGGAGGCAGTGTTTGCGTTTTCATATATTATGCATAGGATGCTTCTTGGTTGGATTGTGGCCACTTTGGAATTAATTTTTTAGTAGCGTTATGGCTTTTGGCGCACAGGCTATGCATAATGCTGCAAATTAATTTCATAATTTAAATCGAATATCAATTTTTATTTATTTTAATTCAAGTTTAATTCTGACCAGTTTTATGAAAATTAATCCGACACTGTGGCATATCACAAGTAAGGCAAGATTCAAATTTAGTTTACAAAATTGTGGCAAAACCTTTGACATGCCGTAAAGATAACGGTATAAATACTCATACATTTCTTATTTTGAAAAGATTATGTAAAAATTTTATGAGATTTTGAACTGATTTAAAAAAGAGTTTGGTGCTCCATGCTACCGACTCTCGAAATCCATCACTGAACATAATATTGTAGTGGGGGAGATGCTACAGTTGAACCAGTCATTTCATACAAGGGTTCCACTAATATCAAAGACTAGTTGGGACCTGGTGCGCCTAGCTGCACCAAACCTGCAAACATTTAAAATTAATTCAAACATATAAATTTAAGATCTTTCTGACACTTAGTCAAAGTTTTTCTATTTAAACATAAAAAACGCTCGACCGAATATTATGAAATATTTTTCAGAGCATTTTTTCGTTAACATTCCTCTTTCGGCACCTCAAAGAAGTCGATATAGTTTTTGGTTCGTGCGGTATCTTGGCCGAGAAGCGCGAAAGGATCTTATGTTTTTTTTTTACAAAGGCAATAATATTAATTTTAATTCCTGTAGTTTGTTATTGCATATAAAATAAATAAAAAAAAAATGAACAATTAAATACATAATATTTCTTTATACAAAAGATTATTTATTTTTATTTTACAATGTATTAAAACAAAAAAGAGTAACAGCAAAAAAAAAACATTAAATTGTTTAAAATAAACTTATAACAAAAAGAAGCGATATGCATTAGTCAAGATGAATCGTTAATAAGAACGAATTTAGTGTGGCTCAGTCTATAGTGTTTCTAATGAAATTTGTTACATTTAGAAGAACAACTAAGATTCGTGCGAAAAAGTTGGCCCACGAGTTCGTTGTATAGCATCATTCTTAGCTGTTCTTCTAAATGTAAAAACTTTATAGAAACACTATAAACCTTTTGTTAAACCTCTGCGCACACTTTTTGCCCTGTCGTACTTCTCTGGAAAAGATCTACTAGCGACCTCTTTGTATGTCTATTGCTTTGATGAATCTTCTCTAGTTGCTCTAGATATGTATAAAGCCTTTGAGCGAGTATGGCTCCCAGCTCTATTGTCAAAACTCCAAGCTATTGGTATTCACTCAGTTCTAATAAAATGAATTAAGAGCTTCCTTTCTGACCATTCAAAAAAGGTAGTATTGAATCTAATCAGCCGGAGCTCCTCCAGGATCAATTCTGTCACCCACTCTTTTCCTAATATTCATAAATGATCTGCTCTCAATCCCTTCCAACCTATTGCTCAACTTCGTTGATGACAGTACCCTACATTATTCTTAGGCTTTCGACAATATTAGACAAACACGTGCCAGACCTTGTCTTCACCATCGTGAACTCATGTCCAGCTCCATCAACGACATCGAACACATTCTTGATTGGGGCCGCAAGAATCATGTTGAGTTTAACCCCTGAAAAACGATGTACTGTCTCATCACTTATAAAACCTGCACCGACCTCCATTCTGTCTCAGTGGGCAAAACAAATCTCACAGCTGATCCTTCTCTTAACATCTTAGGTATAACTTTATCTGAGAACTTGCGATGGAAAGATCAGATATTCCAAATCGCTAAACAACCATCCCAATGCCTAGGATATCTTAAGAGATGCAAATTTCTTCTTCAACCAGCAGCTAGAGCTACAATCTACAAATCTTACATTCGGCCCCGCCTCGAGTATAACTCATTTGTCTGTTCTGGGGCCTTGAAAACCGCCTTAGCGTGGCTGGACAAAGTGCAAAGCCGTGCCATCGGAGATGACAGCCTTTGCATCTCCATCGACTCTTTGAGCAACCGTAGGAATGTAGCAGAGCTCTCCATACTTTATCGCTACTACCACAGCGACTGTTCCACTGAAATTCAGGACCTTCTGCCTGCACGGCAATATGTTTCCCGCAACACAAGACTAGCCCGCTCACCCCCATATCCTACAGCCCCCTTTCGCGCACAGCATGTTCTAGAAGTTCGTTTATGAATAGAACAACTCGACTGTGGAATAATCTCCCACAGTCAGTTTTCCCGAACGCGTACAAAACCCAAGAGTTCAAACGTAAAGTTCATCGCCAACTGGTCCAACGCCCCCAATATCCCCCCTAATCCTATCATTTTCTTTTCTATCTTTCAAACTAAGCTTGCCGCTAGACATTGCACCATGACCTGAACGACATGACAGACTGGTAGTACTGGTTTTCCCACATTGAAAAAAAGACGTAGCCCCACTGAATTCGTTCGTAAATGCATGTGTTTAATTATTTCATGCTATTAACGATTCATCTTGACTAATCCATATAACTTCCTTTTGTTATAAGTGTGTTTGAAACTGTCTCAATAAATAATCTCCGCGCCCACCCCACGAACTTCTAATTCACATTTTTAATGTTTTTTTTTGGTATAAATGTACACCTCAATAGTTTATACATAGTTCATTGCAAGTCTTTACTTCCCTGGAAATAAGAAGAGTACACACAGAAATACAAAGCCTGACCACTGTAATCGTAAATTTGATTTTTTTCCTACAAAAAAAATCTTTTATCTTATATGACAAATCCGTAAAAAGGCAAACTTCATAAAAGGCTAAAATATCACTTCTAGACGAATTTCTTATAGTTATGTCAAGGAATAAAGCTAAAACTTTATCCCGCAATAGAAGAAATGGTCTCTAAGGTATCCTGAACCTATGTAGTGTCTTTTTCGAACGGCAGCACGAAATAGACCAAGTCAGGTCAATTGCAATAGTGTTCAGACAGAACCAATTTCAATAAACATGTTCGATCGGCCCTTTTCTCCACATATGTATAATACGGTAACCCTTTGATATGGAATTCCGCAACAAGGAATTGAAGCTTCTTAAAAATTTCATAAGCCACAAGTCCTTTTGGTGTCGCACTTACAATTCTGCCACTTTGCATTCACTGCCACCTTTGGATGCTGCAAGGTGCAATGTTAACACCTATAGGACAAGAGTTGAGCAATATAAATCGAATACGAAATTGGAAATGGGAATATCGGGTGACATGACTTCTATGCTAGAAAGAGCTTTCACCTTAAAGGCATGTTTTCGCCCTCCTAATGCATATTCAATTGGTAGCTCGATTCTATGACGGTGAAACTTGCTCCCTTTTCGGCATCGAAATTGAATTTCACCATTTCATGAGTTTTATGTCAATCAAGTGCGGTACTGAGTGGTTGTTTAGCTCCCTTTTTAAGATTTTACGACTTGGGACGATATTCCTTGGATAATTCTGAAGAATAGGATAATCTGAAAGAACTTAAATAATTTGGCGGGGGACGTGAACATTATAATAAAAAAAACAAATTTTACAATCTTATTGCACCATATAAAAGTTTTCATAAGATGATGTTAATTTGAAAACAATATTGTTGGGTCTATTTTATTCAGTGCTTTGTTATTTGGAACTATAGTACATTTTACTTTTGGATACGGAATCATCATGCATCATACATTGCCAAAATTAACTGTTAAAATTAAGGAGGTATATCTCTTTTAAGGACAGTACTGAAGAACAAAATGGATTTAGAAGAAATTGGTAACAATGGTTGAGCCAAATTTTTCAAATAAGCCAGGTCCTCCGAAATACTGGGAATAAATCTCGACATATACCTATCATGTACATCATGCGGGTTTCAATCAAGCATAAGAGAGTATCGATGCCATACGATCATACCAAAACATCGCTTGCACAAAACATTAGTTAGAAAACAAGGAGAACTGCGAGCACGGGTAAGGCTCAATGCAAGTCGATTGGCTGGCACATATTATTTTATTGAGGATAAACCTTCTTCTTCTTTTTTAACGGCTCTACGGGATCCAGTCCTGGCCTCTCGCAACTGTTCTCTCCACCGATCCCGATTCTGAGCCGATGTCATCCAGTTTGGCATCCCTAAGCTCTAAGCGTCCTGGTCTACGCCATCTTTCCAGTGAAGGTTGGGACTCCCTCGCTGGCTCACCCCATAGGTCTTACCGCAGAGAACTTTCCGAGCAGGCTCATCTTCACTCATACCAGCTAGATGCCCTGCCCACCGGAGCCTACCGAGCTTTATTTTCTTCACAACATTTATGTCGCGATAGCGCTCGTAGATCTCGTCATTGTAGAGTCTCCGGAATCGTCCTTGCTCACATACGGGGCCAACAATCCTCCGAAGTATTTTCCTCTCGAACACCGCCAATTGATTTTAGTGCTTTTTGCTAAGCGTGTCAGATGCATATGTGAGTACCGGTAAAACCATCGTCTTATATAGTGAAAGTTAAGACGTTTTGCTTAGATGCTTGGATTAAAGAGGCTTGGGAGACTAAAGTAGGCTTTCTTGGCTTTTAGCAGTTGTGCGCGTATTTCTGGTTCCATGCTCCTGTCGGCTCTATTGATCTGAGGTAGGTAAATGATTTTACCACGTGAAACTCGTGTTCGTCTACCTTGATTGTGGAACCAATGTTAGGTGTTCTTGTAGACGAGGCCACCATGTACTTTGTTTTGCTTTCGTTAATGCACAGTCCCAGATTTCCTGCCGCTTGTTTAATCTGAGTGAAAGCTTCTTGTACAGCTGTTGTTGTTCTTCCAGTGATGTCAATGTCGTCTGCATAAGGCAGTAATTGGATGGATTTGTGGAGGGTTGTGCACCTTGATGTCACCCCCGAATCTCGGATCACTTTCTCCAACACCTGGTTGAAAAGGAGGCAGGCCAGACCGTCCCCTTGGAAATACTCCCAATTATGTACACTGGGAAATAAAGAGAAGTGTCTGGCGTGAAAAAAAGCAGCTGATAAACGAGCTCGCAGAAAAGTGCTGTACCAAATTACTAAACAGCTCACTCAGATCTTTTTTCTAACAAATTGCGTTTAAGCTTTTCAAGATGGAAACAGAGCTTTTTCTTATGAGCCTACCTTATATTATTATACCATGGTTGCTGACGTTATTCTCGTTCACCGGCCGTGCGTCGTTTAGACCGAATGATTATAACCTGACGGGTGAACCTCTGTTACACATTAATTCCTCTAATACGAAATACGGCTGGTATGAACCTGTAAATCGCATGTTTATTAATGTTAATAGAAATATAAGTGTTTTTAGCATGCCAGCAAGTGAAGTTGCTATTAAAAAATGCGTGACTCCTTCTTTCCTCTTGCACACTTTTTCATTATTTGTTTCTGTATGCATATTTGTTTTTATGTTTGCATGCTCCAGTTGAGCCACAGGGCAGTGGTTAATGTTTCTCAGCCCAGTTGAGAAGTGCGACTTCTGTATTAGAATGGGAAGCTCTATTATTATTATTAATTTATGACAATGGCGGCACGGGAACACTTTTTAAATTTTCTTTTTAGAAGTTTTAAATTTTTTTCAAATCTTAATTTCTGAAATCTCTGGCACAATTTTTTATTTTCGAATATATCCACGAATCACCCCTGAAAATATAAGCCACATAGTCATGTCATAGGCCACACGTGCAATGTCTAATAGCCAGCTAAGCTTGAAGATATAAACAGGATATGATAGGTTAAGAGTAGCCTAGAGAAGGCAATCGAGAGTAGGTTGTGGGTCACAATTTCCTTCCAAAATGATTTCTTTTTTCAGCAGCTAATTTGCTTATAGTTTTGCCGGGTGTCGGCCTTTAATATGAAGAGAATGAGGAACCCAGTTTTATTTATATTATTCTTTAACAAATCATTTACTAACACTTATGGAAAAAAACTTAGAAAAATAAAAAAAATCTGCTCAAAATTAAAGATTAATCTTAAAAATTTCCCTGACAAAAGTTACTACAGCCAAATTGAGCACCGATATTGATTTACTTACCAAGCATGAAATTTTAATTTACATTCAGGGAATATCTGTTCCTTGGTGCTTGCCTATCCCAGGGGTGAAATAAAATCAACTCACATATTGTTCATCCCCCACCATTTGCCGTCGAAGCGTAGCTGCAATGTCCTATCAGTATTCGGGCATAGTTCAGTTTATTTTGTGTCACTGTAAAACCTCACCCCAAATATTCAGGGTAGAAACAAAATTAGCCCCCAGAAAATACCATCAACGAAGATTTTCTAATTATTCGATGGAGAAGTTATTATTGCACCATTACAATTCTGTTTCGTTATTTTCTCTGTTCGCATTGCAATTTTGTGGACCCCCTCCTGCCTAATGTTTCCATTATCATCAGGAAGGAATTGAATTTTGATTATTTGACGACAATTTTAGCCACACACGTACTGAAACCGAACGTACCTATGCCGACCTGAGTTTTCGGTTTGCATTTTCACTTTGAATTTCCTAAAATAATCACGAGAACTGTTCTGGTCATTAAAATAGATTTTCAATTTACGGGGGGTGCATATAAGCACCCGTTACACAGCACTATTATGGGTACACAGTCAGGTGCAATCGATGCATAAATACAGTCGATACGTGGGCAGATTTATCATCTAAATGCTCCTGACCCAAAACGAAATTAAATTGCACTCTGGTTTTTGGGAAAATCAAACAAGTCACCAACCGGGAAAAAGATTATGTCCTTTATGTCATTTTATATCCGCTTTATCCGCAATTTTCACGCCCATTTAGAGATAGATATCGCCCAGAACGTTCCAATGTCTTATTTTATGGCACGTGTTAAGCCACGTGCAAAACAGAAGACATCGACCCTAAAGTCTAATGTATGTAATTCTAGTAACCTGATTTGTTTGTCGATAGCAGGAATGCAAACATCCTTTCAAGGCCTAATCACGCGGGTCTTGCTGGGATCGAGTGCAGCTCTATGAGGAGGGTGCATTTGGAATGGAGATTTTCACATTGATTTTATGTAGATAAAAATACACGCGTTTTGTGTTTTGTGCAAACAGGAAGCCCGGATGCTAGATATTTTTAATGTGATTTGAAAGTGTCTGCCAGAATAAAGCCTAGACTATTTTCAAATTAAAAAATAGTTAAGTAGGACTTGTTGTTAGCATTTTACCAAAAGTAGGAATTGATCAATAAGACATTTTGAATGTCAAAGGTTAAGATTTGCGACAGTGGAAGTGTAAGCCAATATAGCAAGCCTCAATTTACAAATTCCAGAACGAAGTTGATTTGTTGTTTAAAGTTATTGAACTTATATTCACTACTATATCCTACGCGTTGGAACATACTGATTTCGAAATAAAAAGTATTATTGTGAGCAGAAAAAATGTTCCACTAAACTTTTAGAGAAACCTTTTATTACTAAATAATTTCAAACAATGTAATTTATATCCCGTGTAGCCTTACATTTACATTTAAGTATTTGAAAAACGTAAGTGTACACAAGATTAAAATCTTAAATTCGTACATACAAAGGGGAAATATTAAAGTTTGCAATCAAAACAGATCGATAACTTAAAAAAAACAATGAAAAAAGACAGATATATGAGAAATTAGATTACTAATAGAAGGTATGAAAGGAAGGAAAGGAATGTTGCAATAGAAAGAACAAAGAAGAAGAAAAAAATATGAGTGTGCTTAAGACCACACTTGAGAAGTAAAACTTTTGTGCCCAACGGCTAGTAATATGGCCCAACGGCTAGTAATCAGGCCAACGACAGATGCAGGAAGAATAGTGACGAATCTACTGACGGACTTGATACAAATACTATTTGAAAATATCAATATTTATGAATTCCTATTTACATGAAAACCTAAAAGTAACCGAGTAAAAATAATTTTTATTGGCTTAAAAGCATACACACGGTGCTCCTAGTACGTATAGCATATAAGTTGCTCATCCCACACAGGTATGTACTCTTCCGCCACAGGCATGGATACTACCGCCACAGGCACGAAAATCTAAACATTCGCCTCATGGAAGTTAGCTGGTGACATAAGCAATCGTACATGCATTGCATTCATAGGTTCATAAAATTGCATGGTTTTTTTCCGTCCCGGATTACACACATAGCCCGAAAATCTAAGTAACGAGTGCATGCAAGGTGCATGTGTTTGTTATGCATACTTGTGTGTGCAATTTCGAATGCGGCATTACAGAAAAAGTTAAAAGTAGTCCGACCTTTGCGTGGCAGGCATTCCATTCATGGAACATTCCGTCAGGTCGCATTTGAATACACACACTTCTATATTATTTATCAACGAATTGAACGCATATACGCTTGGATATGTCACCAGCTGTATGCATGCTCCGCTCCCGCTACATTCATGATCATTAATAATTGCATCCGCACCGGCATAGACTATTCCAAACCCAAGTATTGTTTTACCAAGCAGTCCGCCAACCACATCCAATGAAGCTTTACTTACGCGAGCCGCTTTACCTACGCGAACGAGAGCCAGTTCACTTGAGTATGGTATTGGCACCCTTTATAGCCACCTAGCCAATTACCTGATTTCTTCGTCCCATACAATCTTTTAGGGAGCCAATTAATTTTAAAGGGAGCAAAAAGAAATGCAAAAACAATCAACCCATTTTTCAAATTCTTCTTTCTAGGCGTAGTTGAAAATAATTTATTTTAGCTGATTAAACCGAATTTGAAGCATAAATTTAAAAAAACATTTGTTTCAAACCTTTATATTTTCAGACGATGTAGGGATAGTTTCAGCCCTTTACTATTATCCCTTATCATAATATTGCTTTGTTATAAATCAACCACTTTTGAATATAAATATTGCAAAAAATTTATTTTATTGGATTGTTTTTGATTATAATTAAAATTATCGCGAAAATCCTTAAAAAAGGGAGTTTTGAAGCATATTTAAAGGTGACATGCATATTTTAAGACTGTGGGACCCCGATTTAAGTAATCAGCGACCCAAAAACATATGTATCAGGAACGATTTTCACAACAGTGTAATGTTTTGACATAAACGATTCGTCAACTCCAAAGTGTACGCGGCATAAGCCCGGCCAGTGACCAAACCACAAGAAAAATCTCAAATAATTCACCTCTACATAATGGTGAATTTGTATTCCAATAATGAGAAAAAGCATAGTCTGGGCGACAAGGTAGCTAACATGCCAGAAAATTTATGCAGTAAGGCAGAGTGTATTTTAATTGTGGCACACACAGCCCCGAGTTTCTTCGTCTCTTGTACCCCGTCCGTCCGTCCCATTTTTCATGTGGGAGCGTTACGCGAATGAAATAGATTCACTCTCATGTAAATTTTTTTAAGCAAACGTCCCTAAAGAAGTTTTACTTCAAAAAAGAGAAAGTGATACACGTGCTTCAGTTTCTTCTGCCAGAAATGAATTCAAATAGACGCATTTTGAAAATACCCACTGATTCGATTCGTTGCATCTCGACAGGAATAGAGTTCCACAATTAAGCTGCGTGAACAAAGAAAGAGCGTTGCCCCGAAAGATGCCGAAAACGGGGGATGATTATTATTTCTGCGGGATTGTGAGAGCTGGACAAACTCGTTTAGATAGGAGGGTTTTCAGTTGTTGTGGTAGTAGCACAAGACCCTAAAATCTCGGTAGTCGCCTAAGGAACGTCCAAAAATAGAGTGCCGGTAAGGCAAAATGTGGTCAAACCTGCAAAGACTATGAATGAAGCGTGGGCAGTCGTTAAAGGCTACTTCTAACTTACTGTTACAGGTAGAATCTAACGAAGGGAATAAACTGAGGCCAAGCATTATGTGCGGCAAGAGTATAGCTTTAACCAACTTCATGCGAGCTTCTTGTAACAAGAGACTACTATAAATCCGAATCCGCTTTAGAATACAATATACTTGGCCCAAAATATAGCTACTGTGGTTACAACACGTCATATTTCTGTTCAAGGCAATACCGAGATTTTTGACCCGGTTGACGCAGGAGACCTATTTAAGGTAATTTAAAAGAGGTCTTTTGATGACTCGTTAGAATTAGAGAAGATAACTCATTGAGATTTAGATGGGTTAAGTTTCAGTGCATTTAAGAAGAACCAATTAGTTATGTTACGCAAATTTTCTGAGAGATTATTTATGCACTGCTCTAATTGATTTTTAGTATCACTAACATAGAGTTGTACATCATCAGCATACATACATATGTATGTACGTAAGAATGCTTTACTATTAGTGGAAGATCATTTATATATATACAGTGGCTTAAACGCATAATGGGACAAGAGTATAACGCACAAAGAACAGTTATTTTTTCATAGAAAACAATGTCCGATATGTACTTAACGTAGCTTAAATTTTTTCTTTTTTTTGCTGTCTTCAAGAAAATTTCAAAAAAATAATGAAACAAAAATTTATTTCCAATGTAAATTTCAAAAAACAAAACACACTTCATTTTTTGATACAAACGTATAATGGGAAAAAAATAAAATTATAGAAAAAAACGTTCTCCAGTAACTGTTAATCACATTTTTTAAACAGAAAACTAGGAATTACATAGTTCTTAGTGGGGTATCTTTTAGATTTTAACCCAGCTGCGAGCCGTCTTGGCATCGAGTCCACCAAATTTTTGCAGAAAGATGGCTCAATTTTGTTCCACTCTTCTTGTAATGCATGTTTAAGCTCAGTTTTGTTTTTAAATGTCCTGGTATACACTCGTCGAGCCAATTCTTCCGATAAATGTTCAGTAACATTTAGATCTGGTGACTGTGGAGGGGGCTGCAAAAGTTTGGGGCAGTTATGTATTAGCCGCATTTTTGCGACATGGGACGTATGTTTGGGGTCATTATCTTGGTAAAACGCGAAATCGTCCTTTATCCCCAGTCTTTCCGCACTTTGCTTGACGTGCTCTTTAAGGATGTTCAAGTAAACGAATTTGTCCATTGTCTCATTGATAAAGTGTAAGTCACCTACACCAGCACTGGACATACAGCCCCAAACCATTACAGACCCACCTCCATGCTTGACGGTCGCACGAGTGTTTTTTACATTGAATTCCTCATTTGCCTTCCGCCACACGTAAGTCCTGCTATCGGATCCGTTCAAATTGAATTTGCTTTCATCAGTATATAGAACCTTCAATTTAAAACAAAAAATAGTCAAAGAATTTATGTCTCATATGGAGTTATTTACCTTTTACCAGAAACTATTTGGTTTCAGTACGTAATCTTTCGCAAATTTCAATCGAAGGTTTCTATTTGTAGAGCTGATAAAGGGCTTTTTTCGCGCAATTCGGCCGTGAAATTCATGTTTACGCAATACATTGCGAATAGTCTCATCGCAAACATGTTTGTCAAAATTTTCCCGGACGAAGGTGTTGAGCTCTTTCGCCCTTTTGAATGGATTGTTGTTGATCTCCCTCAAAATTTGGCGTTCTTCGCGATCATTTAAAACCGTAGGACGACTGCGACCCACAATCTCACTGATTTTCCTAACTGTATGCCCTTCAAGAGATAACTTAATCATTACTTGTCTTTCTTCATACAGCGTTTGTTTTCCTTTAGGAGCCATTTCACTTAATTCGATATTATTCGTTCAACAAAACCCTCGCGACTGATATCAAAAACGACAACAAAGAAGTTTCACGCGTCAACACGAAAAAAATGTGACTAACGGTTACTGGAGAACGTTTTTTTTTCTATAATTTTATTTTTGTCCCATTATGCATTTGTATCAAAAAATGAAGTGTGTTTCGTTTTTTGAAAATTTACATTGGAAATAAATGTTTGTTTCATTATTTTTTTGAAATTTTCTTGAAGACAGCAAAAAAAGAAAAAATTTAAGCTACGTTAAGTACATATCGGACATTGTTTTCTATGAAAAAATAACTGTTTGTTGCGCGTAGTACTCTTGTCCCATTATGCGTTTGAGCCACTGTATATACTGTCAGAGTCAAAAGTGAGTTTACACCCGAAATTTTTTTCTTTCGTATCGGATTTCCAGGAATTCGATAGACATAGAAAAACAAAAAATAACTCAGATTATTAAACATGTATTGACGTAACCTTAGCAAAAAAAAAATACTTCAAAAAATTTAAATAACACAAAATGAGTTCATAAATTATAAAAATAGTTCATTTTTTTGCAGTCAAAAGTGAGTTTACAGCCGCTAGAAAATTACGACGAAAATAAGGGTATTCCCTTCCTAGTATTTTGTTTGCGCCCCTGTTCGCTTGGATCACTTCATTTAGCCTTTGGCGTTGAAGCGGTGGTAGTTGTACTTGATTTTCATTTTATTTTAACGAAAAATACAGTATTTGAAACAATGAGGAGGGAAACTGAATTAGGAACTAGAAAAATCATATTAAATTTATGGCTGGAACACAAATCTTATCGGGAAATCGGAAAAATTGTGAGAAAAAGTCATATGACCGTCAAAAAAATTATTGAAAAATTTCAAAACACGTGAAGGGTAGAAAATTTACCGCGTTCAGGACGACCAAGGAAGTTGGATGCTGCACAAATTAAGACTATTGTAAAAGAGGTTAAACAAAATCCTCAATCTAGTGCTGTGCGCATTACCGAAGAACTCAATAATAACATAACGGACTCGAAAAAACGAGTGGGAGCATCGACAATACGAAGTGTATTAAATAACAATGGCTTGCATGGTCGAGTTCCGCGTAAAAAGCCCTACATTTCCGATAAAAATATAAAAAGCGTGTACAATAGCAAAAAAATATAAAAATTATGGGGTTTCTTTTTTTAAAAATGTCCTCTTTACGGACGAGAGCAAATTTAAAACATTTGGCAAAAGAAAGTGCTCAAAAATATGGCGAACAAATAAAAAAAAATATGAGTGTGCTTAAGACCACACTTTAGAAGTAAAACTTTTGTTCTCAACGGCTAGTAATATGCAATAGATATAGTGGAAAGTCTGTCGGATCTATAGTACACTTGAGAAAACTCAGGCCAACGACAGATGCAGGAAGAATACTGACGAATCTACTGACGGACTTGATACAAATACTATTTGAAAATATCAATATTTATGGATTTCTATTTACATTAAAACCTAAAAGTTACCGAGTAAAAATAATTTTTATTGGCTAATTTTCTTAAAAGCATACACGCGGTGCACCTAGTACGTATAGCATATGGTGACATATCCAAGCCGTACATGCATTGCATTCAGAGGCTCCATGAAATCCGGCGAATTTCCTCTGACACAATATTACATGGTTGCGTTGCCGGCTTTCACACATAGCCCGAAAATCTAAGTAACGTGTTCATGTGTTTGTGTGCTTATGCTTGTGTGTGCTATCTCGAATGCGGCAATGCAGAAAAAGTTGAAAGTAGCCCGACCTTTGCGTGGCATGCCTTCCATTCACGGGATATTCCGTCAGCTCGCAAATGAATACACACACTTCTATATTATCTGTCAACGAATGCAATGCATGTACGGCTTGGATATGTCACCAGCTTAAGTGCGCATCCCACACGGGTATGCACGCTTCCGCCACAGGCAAGGATACTACCGCCACAGGCACGAAAATCTAAACATTCGCCTCATGGAAGTAAGCTGGTGACATATGCAAGCGTACATGCATTACATTCAGAGGTTCATAAAATTGCATGGTTTTTTCCGTCCCGGCTTTCACACATAGCCCGAAAATCTAAGTAACGAGTGCATGCAAGGTGCATGTGTTTGTTGTGGATACTTGTGTGTGCTATTTCGAATGCGGCATTACAGAAAAAGTTAAAAGTAGTCCGACCTTTGCGTGGCATGCATTTCATTCATGGAAAATTCCGTCAGGTCGCATTTGAATACACACACTTCTATATTATTTATCAACGAATTGAAAGCATGTACGCTTGGATATGTCACCAGCTGTATGCATGCTCCGCTCCCGCTACATTCATGATCATTAATAATTGCATCTGCATCGGCATAGACTATTCCAAACCCAAGTATTGTTTTACCAAGCAGTCCGCCAACCACATCCAATGAAGCTTTACATGCGCGAGCCGCTTTATCTACGCAAACGAGATCCAATTTACTTGAGTATGGTATTGGCACCCTTTATAGCCACCTAGCCAATTACCTGATTTCTTCGTCCACACACGTCCACACCACACTTTTTCAAATTCTTCTTTTATCTAGGCGTAGTTGAAAATAATTTATTTTAGCTGATTAAACCAAATTTGAAGCATAAAGTTGAAAAAACATTTTTTACAAACCTTTATATTTTCAGTCGATGTAGGGATAGTTTTAGCCCTTTACTATTATCCCTTATCATAAAATTTGCTTTGTTATAAATCAACCACTTTTGTATATAAATATTGCAAAAAATGTATTTTATTGGATTGTTTTTGATTATAATTAAAATTATCGCGAAATCCTTAAAAAAAGGGAGTTTTTAAGCATATTTAAAGGAGACATGAATGTTTTAAGACTGTGGGACCCCGATTTTCATAATCAGCGACCCAAAAACAACATATCAGGAACGATTTTCACAACAGTGCAATGTTTTGACATAAACGATTCGTCGATTTATGCAAGTTAAAAAAATTGTAATTTAAAAAGGGGAAAGGTCCAGCACATCTCACCAAAGGGGAAGTGGGTGCCAATTTTAAACAACAGCTCCTCACACATTTAATTCACCACTCCCTTTTGGTATTCTAACTTCCCGGCAGTGTTACATATTTGGCCACGCCAAAAAGCAGATCCACTTGCTCAGACTGCGCCGAAAATTCTTGTCGTATATGCCGCTTCCAATATGTCAGTCAACTCCAGAGTGTCCGCGGCATAAGCCCGGCCAGTGACCAAACCACAAGAAAAATCTCAAATAATTCACCTCAACATAATGGTGAATTTGTATTCCTATAATGAGATAAAGCAAAGTCTGGGCGACAACGTAGCTAACAGGCCAGAAAATTTATGCAGTAAGGCAAAGTGTATTTTAGCTGTTGCATACACAGCCCTAAGTTTCTTCGTCTCTCGTACCCTTTCCCATCGTTATACGAAAGTTCTGACGATTTTTCATGTGTAAGAGCGTTACACGAATGAAATTGATTCACTCTCATGTAAATTTTTTTAAGCAAACGTCCCTAAAGAAGTTTTACTTCAAAAATATATAAAAACGGGTGTTTTTCAGTCATAATTTGTAAATTTTTTAAATAATCATCGAAGTCCCAGAAAGATACACCTCCCGGTAGCAATACGCAGTCGCGACTGATTACATGGCAGCAAGTGATTTGATAGGAGGAGTTAACTGAAGCTTTTGTCTGAGCTTTTAAACATTTTTAAGAGCTTAGCTGAGGAACATGCGCGGGATGTCACGAGGTTTGAAAACAACTATACCATGGTAGAGACCGAGTGCAGCAGCCCAAGCTTGCGAAGTTTTAAAGCTTCTCGCAGTAGATCGCTGTTGGTCGCAGTAAGACTTTCGTTAACATAAACTGGAGAGTCAGCTGTAAAGCCGCCCAGCTAGCACAGTTGAAATCTCAGTTTATTATTTACCTTCAAGGCGCGCATGAACGCCTTTGCTTCACGCTGCCCAGAGAATTTCACGATGATCGGTCCACTCTTCGCACGCATTCCGGCGCTGAGTCGAAATGCTTCAGTGTAGTTGGAGATGTTGTGATTGACGATGGTAGCAAGTTTGGTCACAATCTGCAGCGGGGAGTCGTCTGGCTTCGTGGGAATGCCACGAATAATGACGTCACTAAGTCTCTGGTTTCGTTTCAATTCATCCACATGACGTATGTTATCAATTAACTGGGAACTGATAACTTGCAGGTCTTCGGAGTGATCCGTTGATTCCAGCGCAGAAACTCTCGGTTGGAGGGATTCGATATTTTTGTTGACATCAGCCAGCTGATTTTTATTTTGCTCCGTGATGGACTTGAGTCCTTCCGTTAAGCGATGTTCTATAGAGCGGAGATGGGAGATGTTCGTTGAAGGTCAACATGGAGTTACTAAAATCATTGATTTTAGACTCCGTAAGTCGCACCGAAGAAAACGAATCATCAATTTTCTTAGAAAATCGGTCTTCAAGGGCGACAAGTAGCTCATCGATCGAATTTTCTCCCTGAATTTTTTCAGCTGACGTCCGAGCTGCACCTCTGGTCATAACGGGAGATGGAAATTGGGGATTCTTTTTTGACGACACTTTGCCGGGTAGAATTTTTACTTTATCAGACATAATGTTATAAAAAAATTTGTTGTCTGTAAAGAGGGTTTACGGACGATTGTTTAACGTGACAACGTCATGAGAAAACATTGATGAAATGATTGCATACTTTTATTAATAAAATTGAATCATTTATATTAAATTATCATTATTTTGTATGGATACAAAAAGGAGTGAAATGAAATATTCATTTTGATTGATAAATTAGCTTTTATTTGCACTAATGAATTCAAATATGTTTATTACTTTAATGAACAGATTATTTAGAAGTAACAATGTGTAGTAACAAATTCATTTACAGCTTTTATACATGTCTGATATTTAACTTCTTGCAATCTGTGTTATTCTGTTAAGGATAGGTCGATGATAAGAAAAGTATGAAATGAATGGGAGTGTTTCAAGTGTAATGTGCCTTGAAAAAGTCAAATCGATGGTTGTTTCTCTCAGCGTTGTTGACTTAGTAACATCTGATGTGCATTCGAGATTGTACATATCCTTCATGGATTTGAGGAATGTATCACCATTTTTCACGTTTGTGTTGAAGTCGCCACAAAGAAGAATTGGTTCATTGGTATCAACTTGCATGATCGGATGCACATACTGCCTGTTATGCACGTACGGAAAGAGTGCTTGGTGCAGCAATACACTAATGTTTGAGACACTTGCTCCAGGATGAATATACACTACGCCAAGTATAATTTTAAACGTTGTATCAGCAGTGAAGCATGTAATTTCAGCCAAGCAGACCTCGCCTGTGTTTCTGATGAGACGAGTTGTGTCCGACAATTCAACGTGGAGAACTTTGGCCGTGGATGTTGATGTTAATTTTCGATAGATTGCCACTCCACCAGCTGCGATTGTATCAGAATCCGATCGATTATTCTGCCTGGTTATACATTCATAATTATTGATTGGAACTGGATCAAAATTGTCACGCATCCACGTTTCAGTCAATGCCTAATAATCCGATCTTGGTATCACGAGACCCGTTTCAATATCGGCGAAGTGCGCAGACAAACTCTGAACATTAAGGTTTGTCACTACAGTTTGCCCAGCGTTGTTACCGCCATCACAAAATTTCACTGCTTTCGAAGTGTCCACGGAGTCGAATGTGTTCGTTACGGACATCTCGCGTAGTCTGTGAGTCGTTCCCATCCCGTTCGTGTTTGAAGATAAAAGGCGCATCTTTTTCCGTGATAATGTGCAAGCCGTCTATATTCGTTACCCGACTCAGCGCCACGTACACCAACTATTGTGGTTGCTCCGAGGAGTATTTATAAACAATAACAGTAAACGTCCCACCTTGCGACTTGTGAATGGTAATAGCACAAGCAGGAACGCAAGGAAACTGTTTTCGTTTGCATTTCACAGTTTTCGTCAGTGTAATGTTCACTATTTTCTTATACACCGGCACCCAGTTAGGAGACAGAGTGTTTGGCTTGCTTTGCTTATTGTTGACAATTTGACAAATTTAATTTAATTAAATATTGACAATTTTAATCAAATTTTTAAGATTACTACGATCAAATTTTTAAAATTATTACGGAATAACGGGGGATAACGGGACAAAATTTGATTAAAATTGTCAATAATTGTTGATACCAATGAACCAATTCTTCTTTGTGGCGACTTCAACACAAACGTGAAAAATTGTGATACATTCCTCAAATTCATGAGGATATGTACAATCTCGAATGCACATCAGATGTTACTAAGTCAACAACGCTGAGAGGAACAACCCTCGATTTGACTTTTTCAAGGCACATTACACTTGAAACACTCCCATTCATTTCATACTTTTCTTATCATCGACCTATCCTTAACAGAATAACACAGATTGCAAGAAGTTAAATATCAGACATGTATAAAAGCTGTAAATGAATTTGTTACTACACATTGTTACTTGTAAATAATCTGTTCATTAAAGTAATAAACATATTTGAATTCATTAGTGTAAATAAAAGCTAATTTATCAATCAAAATGAATATTTCATTTCACTCCTTTTTGTATCCATACACAATAATGATAATTTAATATAAATGATTCAATTTTATTAATAAAAGTATGCAATCATTTCATCAATGTTTTCTCATGACGTTGTCACGTTAAACAATCGTCCGTAAACCCTCTTTACAGACAACAAATTATTGAAGTAAAACTTCTTTAGGGACGTTTGCTTAAAAAAATTTACATGAGAGTGAATCAATTTCATTCATGTAACGCTCTCACACATGAAAAATCGTCAGAACTTTCGTATAACGATGGGAAAGGGTACGAGAGACGAAGAAACTAGGGGCTGTGTATGCAACAGCTAAAATACACTCTGCCTTACTGCATAGATTTTCTGGCATGTTAGCTACGGTGTCGCCCAGACTTTGCTTTATCTCATAATAGCACTGACATATAGAATGGACAGCTCATGAGAAATTTTTCATGGCACCAATTTGTTCCATAGGCTACAAACCTTTTTTCACTCCATGTAAACACCGGAATCACTTTTGAAATTTACATTTTTTTAAATACGTACTTAAAACATTAAAATAACACAAATATTTTGTTTAAAAAAATTAACACTATTTTCACTTTTTCACCTTTTAAAATGCCTTTTTTTTATTAATTTCCAAATTTTATGTGTATCTGATTTAAGTTCTTAACGCCTGTTTTAGCAACTGACATTCTGTATGTCAAAATCCGGGGGTCTATGGGGAAAAGAGCAAAAGATATAAACATCACTAGTGCAAAAGGGAAAATATAAAATCAGGTCTGTTTTTACTTGTCAGTTTGGGGGTCTATGGATGAGTGCGACAACTATACTTTTGGGTGCCATCGATTTGTATGGAATAATTTCAGATGAGCAGTCCATTATTATATGTCAGTGCATTATAGGAATACAAATTCACCATTCTGTAGAGGTGAATTATTTCAGATTTTTCTTGTGGTTTGGTCACTGGCCGGGTTTATGCCGCGGACACTTTGGAGTTGACTGACATGTTGGAAGCGGCATATACGAGAAGAATTTTCGGGGGTGGTTTGGGTGCTTAGAATACCAAAAGGGAGTGGTGAATTAAATGTGTGAGGAGCTGTTGTTTAAAATTGGCACCCACTTCCCCTTTGGTGAGATGTGCTGGACCTTTCCCCTTTTTAAATTACAATTTTTTTAACTTGCATAAATCGACGAATCGTTTATGTCAAAACATTGCACTGTTGTGAAAATCGTTCCTGATATGTTTTTTGGGTCGCTGATTACGAAAATCGGGGTCCCACAGTCTTAAAATATGCATGTCACCTTTAAATATGCTTAAAAACTCCCTTTTTTAAGGATTTTTGCAATAATTTTAATTAAAATCAAAAACAATCCAATAAAATACATTTTTTGCAAATATTTATATTCAAAAGTGGTTGATTTATAACAAAGCAAATTTTATGATAAGGGATAATAGTAAAGGTCTGCTCTCAATCCCCTCCAACCCACTTCACTGCTTCGCTGATGACGGTACTCTGAATTTCTCTTACTCCTTCGACAATATAAGACAAGCACGTGCCAGACCTTGTCTTTACCACCGTCAACTGATGTCGGCTTCGATCAACCGGGATATCAAATCGATTCTTCATTGGGGCGAAATGAACCGCGTCGAATTCAATGCCACAAAAACGAAGCACTGTCTGATCTCCAACAAAAATTGTACCGACCTTCCTCCTGTCTCGGTGGATGGAGAGAATCTAACGGCTGACTCAACTCTCAACATCCTAGGGGTAACTTTAACGGAGCATCTGCGATGGAACGATCACATATTCCAAATCGCCAAACAAGCCTCCCAATGCCTTGGATTTCTCAAGAGATGCAAGTTCCTCCTCCAGCCAGCCGCATTGGCTACAATATACAAATCCTACATTCGGCCGCGCCTCGAATACAACTCACATATCTGGGCAGGCGCCCCAAAAACCACCTTGGCTTGTCTCGACAAGGTGCAAAATCGTGCCCTCAAACTCATTGGTGATGGCCCCTTTCGCGCCTCCATAGACACCTTGAGCCACCGTAGGAATGTAGCAGCCCTCTCCATACTTTATCGCTATTACCATGGCGACTGTTCCACCGAAATTCAGGACCTCCTGCCTGCACGGCAATACTTTTCCCGCAACACAAGACTAGCCCGCTCGGCTCACCCCCATACCCTACAGCCCCCTCGTTCACGCACAATACGGTTCAGAAGTTCGTTTATGAATAGAACAACTCGATTGTGGAATGATCTCCCGCAGTCGGTATTTCCGAACTCGTACAACATCTTAGAGTTCAAACGTGAGGTTCATCGTCATTTTCTTCTACACCCTCCAGACCCCCTCTAACCTTTCCTATTCTCCTCTATTCTTCAAACCAAGCTACTACTAGACATTGCACCATGAACTGAACGACATGACGGACTGGTAGTACAAAGGGTTACACCTAAGCTTGGTTTTTTCATATAAAAAAAAAAAAAAAAAAAAAAAGGGCTGAAACTATCCCTACATCGACTGAAAATATAAAGGTTTGTAAAAAATGTTTTTTTAACTTTATGCTTCGAATTCGGTTTAATCAGCCAAAATAAATTATTTTCAACTACGCATAGAAAGAAAAATTTGAAAACAGGTTGATTGCATATCTTTTTGCTCCCTTTAAAATTAATTGGCTCCCTAAAAGATTGTATGGGACGAAGTAATCAGGTAATTGGCTAGGTGGCCATAAAGGGTGCCAATACCATACTCAAGTAGACTGGCTCCCGTTCGCGTAGGTAAAGCGGCTCGCGTAGGTAAAGCTTCATTGTATGTGGTTGGCGGACTGCTTGGTAAAACAATACCTGGGTTTGGAATAGTCTATGCCGATGCGGATGCAATTATTAAGGATCATGAATGTAGCGGGAGCGGAGCATGCATACAGTTGGTGACATATCCAAGCGTACATGCGTTCAATTCGTTGATAAATAATATAGAAGTGTGTGTATTCAAATGCGACCTGACGGAATGTTCCATCAATGGAATGCATGCCACGCAAAGGTCGGACTACTTTTAACTTTTTCTGTAATGCCGCATTCGAAATAGCACACACAAGTATGCACAACAAACACATGCACCTTGCATGCACTCGTTACTTAGATTTTCGGGCTTTGTGTGAAAGCCGGGACGGAAAAAACCATGCAATTTTATGAACCTCTGGATGCAATGCATGTACGCTTGCATATGTCACCAGCTTACTTCCATGAGGCGAATGTTTAGATTTTCGTGCCTGTGGCGGTAGTATCCATGCATGTGGCGGAAGCGTGCATACCCGTGTGGGATGCGCACTTATATGCTATACGTACTAGGTGCACCGCGCTTTTAAGAAAATTAGCCAATAAAAATTATTTTTACTCGGTTACTTTTAATGTAAATCATCATTGCGCTCCTTTAATCCCTCATGGGACATAGGGCGGAAACAGTTGCCCTCCAGCGGACTCTGTTTTGCGCGACAGCTTTCAGCTCCGACCAGGATCTCCCAGTTGTTGCGGCTTCTGCTAGTAGGGTTCTCCTCCACGTTGTTCTAGGTCGTCCTACTCGACGGGATCCTTGCGGATTCCAGTCAAGGGCCTGTTTGGCTAGATTTTCGTTTTCGCGTCGCAAGGTGTGGCCTACCCAATTCCATTTCCTTCGCCTGATTTGGTCGTCTATCCTTTCTTGGCCGGCACGGCGCCATAGTTCTTCGTTTGAGATTCTATCTTGCCAGCGAATTTTTAGGATACGACGAAGGCATCTGTTGATGAAGACTTGTAGGCGCCCTGTGATGAATTGGGTGATTTTCCATGTTTCGCAACCGTACAAAAGTACTGCCTTCACGTTGGAGTTGAACAGCCGCAATTTGGTGTTAGTTGATATCTCCGTTGATCTCCATATGCGGAACAGGCATGCATATGCGCCTCGTGCTTTATTTATTCTGGAACTGACATCTTCTTCTGCACCGCCATTTTCGGTAATAATACTACCGAGGTAGCAGAATTTATTTACCAGTTCCACGTCACGGTTATTCAGCGCTGTTCGTTCAATGGTGTTTACATTTATCCGCATTTCTTTAGTTTTAGTCGGATTTAGCCTTAAGCCTGCTGGACTACTTTCTGTTGCCAAATTGTTAATCATGTTTTTGAGGTCCTGGTGTCTGTGGGCCAGCAAACAGATATCATCTGCGTAGTCGAGATCCTTAAGGCGGTCTAACAAACCCCATTGTATGCCGCCTGTTCTACTATCTAGAGCGCCGACAAGGATGTCATTTATTACTATAAGAAATAGTAAAGGCGAGAGTAGGCATCCTTGTCGTACTCCTGAGCTCACCTCGAAGCTGTCGGATAATTTTCCATTATGGAGAACTCTGCATTTGGAATTGTTATATAGGGCTTTTATCAATTCTATTATTTTATCAGGCAGTCCACGTCGCCGTAGTGCCTGCCATATAAAGCTCCTATTGACCGAGTCGAACGCTTTCTCATAATCTACGAAAGCAAGGTAAAGGGGGGATCGGAATTCAGTAGACTGCTCCACTATAATTCGTAAGGTGTTGATATGATCAATACATGAGCGGCCCTTCCTGAATCCGGCCTGCTGCCTCCTAAGCGTTCGGTCTACTGCCTCACTTATCCTAGATAGTAATATGTGGGACAAAATTTTGCCCACAGTAGATAGTAAACAGATGCCTCTCCAGTTGTCGCATATTGTTAGGTCCCCCTTTTTTGGTATTTTGACTATGATACCTTCCGTCCAATCCTCCGGAAAGGTACAGGTGTTCCATGCTATTTGTAGGATTGGCTGAAGCGCATCTGCTATGAGGCTTGACTCGGCTTTCAACAATTCTGGCGGGATGCCATCTTTTCCAGCTGCTTTACCATTGGCCATCGCATGAATTGCGGTTACTATTTCCGTCTTGGATGGGGCCCGGGTGGTGATTCGAATTGGCTGTGCATTGTTGCTGGTTTCCTGAGGTTCCTGTGTAAATGAACCATTCAGGGCGGCGAAGAAGTAATCTCTCCATCTTTGGAGCTGCTCCTCGTCGCTGCACAGCAGCCTTCCATCCGCACTCTTAACGGCATGCTTTTTAGTAGAGTGCTTTCCCGAGAGCTGTTTAGTGATTTGGTACAGCACCTTACTGTTGCCTGTGTTTGCCGCGTTTTCCGCTTTTTCTGCGAGCTCATTTATCTGCTGCCTTTTATCACGCCGGACACTTCTCTTTACTTCCCGGTGTAATTGGGAGTATTCCCGTTCAAGTTGGTAACGTCTTTCGGGGTCGCTTGTAGAGTTTATGTTATTTTTTAGGGCTCTCCTGCGTTCTATTTTTTGCCAGGTTGTGTCCGAGATCCAGTGTTGCTGGTTTCTTTGGACATAACCGATGCTCGATTCCGCAGCCGTCAATATTGCGACCTTTGTCCTACTCCACAGCTCTTCAATATTTGTGTCGTCAGAAACGTTGTGCTGGTTTAATATTTGCTGTAGGTTTCCAGCAAATTCCCGCTTTTTAACGCTCTCCCGCAGAAGATCTACGTTGAACCGTCTACGGTTTATAGCGTCGCGTTGTACGTTTCTGATTGCGGCGATTTTAAGGCGAATAGTTGCTACAACCAAATGGTGGTCGCTTCCAGTGTCTGCTCCCCTGAAACTCCTGACATCCTCAAGGATAGTTCTCCATCTGCGGCTTACGGCCACATGATCTATCTGATTTCTCGTCCTACCATCGGGCGATACCCAGGTCTCTTTGTGTATCTTCTTGTGACAAAAGTAAGTTCCACCTACCATGAGTTGGTGGGAGCTACAGAAGTCAACGAAAAGCTCACCATTGTTATTGGTAACTTGGCTTAGACCTTGATTTCCAATTGTTTGCTCAAGGCCGGTGTTGTCACGGCCGATTTGTGCGTTTAAGTCACCCATTAATACAATGATGTCTCCCCTTGGAATAGAGCGAAAAACCTCATTCAGCCGCAAATAGAACTCGTCTTTGATGTCATCTTCAGCGTCCTCAGTTGGAGCATAGCATTGGACTACCGTAGTACTTCTTAGTCTGGTACGCAGGCGCACGGTAATAATCCTCTCAGAAACTGGTGACCAGCTGATGAGGCTGGACCTGGCTTCTTTGGTGAGTATTACACCAACGCCACTCCTACGGCTTTCAGTTTCGTTTCTGCCAGAATATAAAAAGGACTCACCATTTGGGCAGATATGTTCCCCCGCATCGGGCCATCTGGTCTCGCTACGTCCCATGATCTTGATTTTATATCGATTCATCTCGTTGAGGACTTCATCCAGCCGTCCCTCAGCCAGCAGTGTTCTCACATTCCATGATCGTGTCCTTGTTCGAAAAGCAAAGGTCGTCGTCGTGTTGTCCATCCGGTTCCGAGGCATTGTTTGCCGATTCGTAGCAATGGTGTTTTTTATGGGAGCGGGTTGCTAACCCTCAGCCCAACCGACTTAAAACTCTGTTTTGTGGCGCAGAGAGTTCGCCATTCGCCCGTCTCCCGTTAGCTCCTTCCGAAGAAGTACCCCAGGGGGCACCGCAGGGAGGTGGGATTAGGACTTGCTAACAGGTCTGCTAGGTGTTTGTCTGCAGTGACTTTTCTCGGGTTTTGGCAGAGGTGGCAAATCGGGTACCACCACTTTCCGAGGTCTTTGTTAGCCGTTTGCCCCCCAAATGTAATGTAAATAGGAATTCATAAATATTTTCAAATAGTATTTGTATCAAGTCCGTCAGTAGAATCGCATTATTCTTCCTGCATCTGTCGTTGGCCTGAATTTTCTCAAGCGTACTATAGATCCGACAGACTTTCTACTATATCTATTGCATATTACTAGCCGTTGGGCCCAAAAGTTTTACTTCTAAAGTGTGGTCTTAAGCACACTCATATTTTTATTTTTTTAACACAATGGAACCAGATTACGCACTTCGGGGATAACCCCTGCTCCCTGAAAATTCGGTCAGACCTAAAATTACAAATATTGCGAATGAAGTATAAGAAAACTCCGATCGTTTGAACGTAAGTAAAAAACCTTATTCAATTACATTTTTCGTCCTAACTATTTTTGTGGTAAAGGTTACCGTTTACGATTACGGGTCGAGAATCATGTTTTTGGCGAGGGATTCTCGATTCGTAAACGAAACGTTAAAGCGACGAACCAAGTTTTTGGCGAGCGATTCTCGACTCGTAAGCGAGTCGTTAAAGCGAAGAGTCGATAAAATGTTTGCAGGGTAGTTGAGTCTGGCATATGGGGGAGAGTATCTATATTGAAAGAATAAAAATGATTTTTAAGAGTTTTAGGGTGACAGTTGGCATATATGTACTTGTGAATCATCTTGATTCAGATTAGTTGCGGAGTTTCTTCCAGAAAGTTCGAATCAAGTTTACGAGCATAAAAATTACGTTTGGCTTCCCTGATTTTCGTGACGATTAGATTACGAACACGATGATTTCCTAGTATTTTCACTTCTAAATTTCAAGAAACGATGATATAGATACTCTCTTTTTGCGATAACTGACTTGATTTAAGTACACAACCACGGTTTAGACTTATCACTTAGACATTTAGTGCGCAGGGGAACAAATTCATCATATAACTGCACGATAAACTCCTTAAAGATAGCAATTTTATCATCTATGTCTTCTGCCACAAAAATATTATCCCAGGGAAGCAATTGACAGTGTTCCAAGAGCTGACCAAGGTTAAGATTTTTAAGATGTGGTCCAAATAACTTGGAGGAGGTATTTGATTTTTAAATAGAATCATACTAGGTTCGGAGCAAAGGAAGACATTAAGTAGCGATGGGTTTGTCGCATTAAAGTAGGTTGGCAAGGTAATCATTTGAGCAAGGCTTACGGTCTTCATTGTATGATTGAAGCATTTTTCTTGACTGGAAGATTTTAATAAGTTTACATTAAAATCTCCAGCAACAACTATGTATAAGTGCATACGTGTGGGAAAGATGCTCCAGGCTCTCCTCCAGTTCAGCGGAATTATCAGGTTTAAATAGATCTGGGGGAGAGTAAACACTGAGATGTAAAAGTTTTGAGAACCATTTGAAACCAGTTTAAACTTCTTCATAATCTTAAGCGGGGTGTGAATCATTATCACCACTCTTCTTAATAAAATTGTGTAAAACAACTGCAGCCTGCACAATTTTGATTGCTGATTCAGGAGACATTCATTGTCTGTCGTAATATTCTCCACCTCGCAGTTAATATGACAAAAGCATTTTCTATAGTGCGTCGTGCTCTGGACAATCTTTTATTGAAGTTATCTTTTTTGTCGTTTAATCCTCGTCCTGGATATGGTTTCATTAGCAGCATCTCCCACAAAGAAATGTGGAAGAAAGAGACTACTGTTTGGTAATTTCTGTCCCATAGGAATATGAAGATTAACAATCTTTTCATTTAATAGCAAATCTCCAAATGTTGATGCTGCGAAAACCCCGCCATCGCTTTGGCTACCGTAGGCACCTATATCTACAAATGTAAATGCATAATTAGCATCACATATAGCCATTAAAATGATGCTGCATGTGCCTTTATAATTATAAAATTGTGATCCTGCAATGACAATCAGAGTCATAATAAAATAATTGTAGTAAATTGTAAATGTTTACCTGTATTTGAAGGACATGTTATTTGTATATGTTTGCCATCAATTGCTCCTAAACAATTAGGCATGTGCCACATAATATAAAAATCATTTATTATTTTTTCCCATTCATCTTGACTTGGTGGGGATATATCAATTTGGGAAAGTTGCCACCAGATAACATCGCAAGTCTCCAGGGAGATTTTTCTTATTGTAGAAACACCCATTTGAAATGTTGCCGCCACATATTGCCTGCTAACTCCTTGAGCAAGATACCTAGTGATGTCAATAAAGTTTTTTAAATAGATCTTCAAAATAACAATAAGCAAATACTCACACAAGAGTCAAGAGTAATCTGCACATAGGAGAAATCGACTGCCTCCAAGAACATTTTATTAAACAAGGCTGTAACATAGTATGGTGGTCAGTCATCAGCGGAATAGGGGGATTAACATGTAGCATAACATGCACGTGCCGTAACTATTTCGGACTGATGGAAGTGCGATCATAACCTCCTAGCGGTGGCCACTGGTAACTATTCTATGAGAGAGGATAGGCTAATATGATCGGGCTAGTCCCTTCCAAGTAAGGTTGGCGTGAGGCTAATAACCTCACCCGTAAAAAACAATTATTACGGAACGAGCAACATGCCTCGGATACTGGAATAAACGACGACGACCACGGCAACGAAAAAGGCAAAACGATTTACGAATTTTTTCATGGAACGTTCGAACTCTGTACAGAACTCGAGCTTCAAAACATCTAGCCGATACCCTGTGAAAGTATAAAGCTGACATTACCGCCATTCAGGAGATGAGGTGGACAGGGAATGGTGTTTTGCAAAAACCTGAGTATGACGTATATTACAGCTGTCATACAAAACAGCATGAGGAGTAGGTTTTATGGTTAGCAAAAGAATGAAACCTACCATTATCGGCTTTAAAGCAATAAACGAAAGGCTATGCTCCCTTCGTGTGCGAGGTAAATTTAAGAACATCAGCCTCATAAACGTTCACGCACCTACAGAAGAGTCCCCGGATGATGATAAAGAAGAATTCTTCGAATTAGTTGAACGGGAACTTAATGCCTGCCCCAGGTATGATGTAAAAATCATACTGGGAGATCTGAACGCCAAAGTAGGCCGGGAGCCCATATACAGGCAATATGTCGGCAACCACAGCTTGCATGAAAACACTAATGACAATGGACAGCGAGTTGTAGAGATGGCAGCAAGTAAGAACTTGGTCGTTGCAAGTACTAGATTTGCGCGTAAAGATATCCATAAAGCCACCTGGGTATCTCCTGATGGAGCCACTCGCAACCAAATAGATCATGTGTTGATAGACCGCCGCCACCTTTCGGGTCTGATGACGGTACGAACGTACCAAGGTGCCAACTTCGACTCGGATCACTATCTTGTTGGTATGGTGCTCCGAGAGCGCATTACAACGCTGAAAAGCTTTGTATCCGCTGATCAGACTCGAATCAACACAGCTGCACTACGCAATGAAATGGCCAGAAACAGCTACGGTCATGCATTAGAACTCGCCCTAAGTCCTGGGGATGAGATGCCGGGCGTTGAAGAGAACTGGACCCGCCTAAAAAATACTGTCATTAGTACTGCTGATTCCATCTTAGGCAGAAGTCGTAAAGATCGGAGCGACTGGTTCGATAATGAATGCAAGCTGGCAACTGAACGTAAGAATGCTGCGTACCGAGCCATGCAGCAGTCTCAGAGAACACGGGCACGCGAAGAGAACTATAAAGAGCTCAGAAAAGAAGAAAAGAAAATTCACAGACGGAAAAAGGAAGCCTGGGAAAAAAATCTCGTCTGTGAGCTAGAACAGTACAGAGAACGACGGCCGCACCAGGCGCGGGAGTTCTACCAAAGAGTCCGCAGTATGACGCAATTCACACCACGTTGCACATACTGCAAGGACAAAGAAGGTAATCTGATCACCGATCCTAAAGGCATCTTGGAGCGATGGGAAGAGCACTTTCATGAATTGCTAAATGGCGAGCTAACTGAGGATTCGGAGGCTCCACCAATATCTGATGACAATGCTATGCTGCCGCCACCAAGCATAGAAGAAGTTAGCAGAGCCATCAGCCGGCTCAAAAACAACAAGGCCTCGGGTGCAGACGGCATCGCAGCGGAGCTGGTTAAATATGGAGGGCCTACATTACACCAAGCGATTCATGAATTAATTGTGCAAGTATGGGAGCAGGAAGTGATGCCAGAAGACTGGAGAAAAGGCATCCTCTGTCCGGTACACAAAAAAGGAGATATCACAGCGTGCACTAATTATCGCGGTATAACGTTGTTGAGTACCGTGTATAAGATATTCTCCGCTATCCTACAAAACAGGATGGCCCCATACGCCAGAAACATCATAGGCCATTACCAGTGTGGCTTCAGCCCAGGCAAATCAACGACTGATCAGATTTTTACCTTGAGGCAGGCTATGGAAAAATGTCTAGAGTTTCAAAACTCAATTCAACACCTCTTCATAGACTTTAAAGCCGCCTATGATAGCATAGCCAGGGTAGAACTCTACAAAGCCATGAGAGAATTCGGCATCCCCAACAAACTGACAAGACTATGTAGGTTGACCATGATCAATGTGTCAAGCCAAGTAAAGGTATCCGGAACACTGTCCAGACCAATCAACCTCTATAAAGGACTCCGACAAGGGGACGGTCTGGCCTGCCTCCTTTTCAACCTGGCGTTGGAGAAAGTGATCCGAGATTCGGGCGTGACATCTAGAGGTACAATCCTCCACAAGTCCACCCAACTGGCTTACGTAGACGACATTGACATCATTGGAAGAACAACAACAGCTGTACAAGAAGCTTTCACTCAGATTGAGCAAGCGGCAGGAAATCTGGGACTGCACATTAACGAAAGCAAAACAAAGTACATGGTGGCCTCGTCTGGAAGAACACCTAACATTGGTCCCACAATCAAGGTAGCGGAACACGAGTTTGACGTGGTAAAATCATTTACCTACCTTGGGTCAATAGTAGCAGCCGACAATAGCATGGAACCAGAAATACGCGTACGACTGCTAAAAGCCAACAAAGCCTACTATAGTCTGTCAAGGCTCTTCAAATCCAAATATCTAACCATAACGTCTAAACTTTTACTATATAAGACGATGGTCTTACCCGTTCTCACATATGCATCCGAAACGTGGGTGCTTAGCAAAAAGCACTCAAACCTCTTGGGCGTGTTTGAGAGGAAAATACTTCGGAGGATTGTTGGCCCCGTATGTGAGGAAGGACGATTCCGGAGACTCTACAATGACGAGATCTACGAGCGCTATCGCGACATAGATGTTGTGAAGAAAATAAAGCTCGGTAGGCTCCGGTGGGCAGTGCATCTAGCTCGTATGAGTGAAGATGAGCCTGCTCGGAAAGTTCTCTGCGGTAAGACCTATGGGGTGCGACAGCGAGGGAGGCCCAACCTTCGCTGGAAGGATGGCGTAGACCAGGACGCTCAGAGTTTAGGGATGCCAAACTGGATGACATCGGCTCAGAATCGGGACCGGTGGAGAGAACAGTTGCGCGAGGCCAGGACCGGATCCCGGTTGTAGAGCCGTTAAAGAAGAAGAAGTAACATAGTATATAATGCATCAAATAAGCTACTATTCATCCGTGTACAGGCACGGAATTGTTCAGGATCCTTTTCCTTTAATGTGATAAAAATTTTTTCAAAGGAACCATTTAAACTCCTATTCAGGTGAGCTTCTCGTATCCACATTTTTGGAAACTTGTGATTCTTACTTCTTTTTAACCTCCTCTAGGTTTTTGCACATACATAAGCATTTAATACGCTGTACATTATTATTAATAATTTTTGGACGTCATCCATTTTGAATTCAATAGTTTTTTAATAAATAGATAATCAAAGCACACAAATCAACAAGAATTCAAATTCCAAAACAAATTTAAGTGCCGACACAACGCATTAATGTGTCAAATCCATATAATGTAACGCATCGCAGCCAAATCCACTCAAGCATTGCAATGCAATTATGTACTTCCAGCTTCAGAGGAAACTCACCGCATATCATGGAACCGCTGAATGCAATTCATGTATAGTTGTTTTCAAACCTCGTGACATCCCGCGCATGTTCCCCAGCTAAGCTCTTAAAAATGTTTAAAAGTTCAGACAAAAGCTTCAGTTAACTCCTCCTATCAAATCACTTGTAGCCATTTAATCAGTCGCGACTGCGTATTGCTACCGGGAGGTGTATCTTTCTGGAACTTCAATGATTATTTAAAAAATTTACAAATTATGACTGAAAAACACCCGTTTTTATATATTTTTTTATTTTAAGGTTATTATATTTTACACATATGCTATAGAAAAAATTTGTAGTAATTTCTACTAAAAATACGAAATTTGTGTTTTTATCACTTTGATTACTAGATTGTTGACATTTCCTGCCAGTCGCATACGCGTTTCTGCCCGGGGAGGTTGTGTTGCTTGCGACTGCGGGGAACTGTCGGTTTATGAATGAAAACGCTCATTTATTCAAAGGAATTTTTTTCAGCATTTTTTTTAAATTATTTTAAATTTAGAAATGAGAAATATTTCGCATAATTAGAGTAAAATTATGCTTATTATGTTGAATAAACTGCCTTTGTTGAACAGGGATTTTACATGTATTTAAAAGCTCTGCTCAACACATAGAAAGATAAATTAACTTTACTCATTCGGCATGCGCGCATCCCTTCCCAAATTATTTTGTTGAGTTTTTTCAGTGTTTGTTGCCGTTTTAACTAAAAAGAGGGGAAATGATAGAACATTATTTATAAAATTTGGCAACGATGTGCGCAGAACTGCTCAAATTTTTTGTGTCACGGAGTTTGAAAAACTCTATACGCTTGTATATGTCACCAGCTTAACGCCTTTTAATATGTAAGATTGCGTGCACCGATCGGGATAGGAGTAAGGTATTTATATATTAGTACGCAATCACTATTTTTGTACAGACTTATTAACCGACTTCCACTAAACCGATTTTGGTCAAACTCGTTTTATATGGAAGTCAGAGTCGAAAAGGTGTGCAGAATATAGGCTTCATGTTTATATATTGTATTTAATGGGCTGTCCACACTACGCGGACCCGGATCACACGCGCTTTTCGCCGTACGGCCTCAGAAAAAAGCGCGCATGAGCATTTAATTTTCTGAATCATGAGTGAATTGAGAAAACCGCCGAGAAGCCCGTGTTGTGTGGACTTACAATGTACCTTTTTGAGCACAGCCGCGCAATTTGGCCGTACTGCCTTTAGTCCATGGAAATGGTACTTTAACATTGCAAAAATGCAGGACAAGGTTTTATTTGTGGGATGAGTAGGGGGGGTCAATGTGAGCTTAAGTTTAAGTTTTCGGGATTCTAACCCCCCCCCCCCTATTTGGCCGCCATCTTGGAAAACTATTTTAAGGTTATTATATTTTACACATATGCTACAAAAATAATTTGTAGTAATTTCTACTAAAAAATACGAAATTTGTGTTTTTATCACTTTGATTACTAGATTGTTGACGTTTCCTGCCCGTCGCATACGCGCTTCTGCCCGGGGAGGTTGTGTTGCCTGCGACTGCGAGGAACTGTCGGTTTATGAATGAAAACGCTCATTTATTCAAAGGAATTTAACGAGGGGAAATGATAGAACATTATTTATAAAATTTGGCAACGAGGTGCGCAGAACTGCTCAAATTTTTTGTGTCACGGAGTTTGAAAAATTCTATACACGGATTTGAGGGAAGCACTTGGGATCAAGAAATTTTCTCTCTAATTCTCCCCTTCCACTTTAACCACAACAACAAAATACATTGACTTTAACCACAACAACAAAATACATTGTCTAACCCGGACATAGGCGTAGTGAAATTTGTTCAGGTTTTGCGAAGGGTCTGCTTCAAACATTTAGCCAAGTGAAGCGTTCTCACCGAGATGGTTGCTGAGAAACGATATCCCTCCCGGGTTTTGAATAAATATAACACAGCCACTGCCCGGGTTAGACACAAATACGTAAAGAATACTATGCATTAGTGTTGTCAAAATGCTTTCCCGTGTTTAATAAATTGCACTTCCTCGTCTTCTCTATTCAAAGGTATGACCTAAGTCCGCGTAGTGTGCATGCAACAACAACACTGTGTAAAAGCGTATCTTTTCCAAAAATCGTCGAGAATGGAAACGAATAGTGAATGGAGTTCGAGACCCAGCGGCACCGACAGCGGCGTATCTGTTGCGGTGATGTCCCATTTGGACCGCTGCGCCGCCAGCTAACGGACCAAAGAACAAGAAGAAGACTGTGGAAAAGAGGCAAGTGCATGAGTAAGCGTCTCCTTACAAAGTGAAATGCTATACGTGCTGTTTGTGAAACAAGCTAATCGAACGTGTTATGAGTAGAGCAGTGGCGGGCAAACCTACACAGCTAAAGAAATGCATTTGTGTAAAAGCTATCAAAAGCTTTCTAAAGCTTCACACTGTTATCCAGTAAATGAGCACAAAGTCGCTCAAAATACGCTCCCACATGAAGTCTTAATTAAGCCTGATATGCTTTTTTGTGCATATTCGAGTCATTTGCCTTCGTATACATATTCAGAGCTTTAAAGCTCATTTGCCCGCGGGCATGGAATCAGTAGAGTGATTTTTTTTCAATTATGTATTTTGCTGAAATGGTTGCATTTTTTCGTGTACATTTTTGTTCAAGTGCATTTGACCAAACAATTTAGAGCTTTATTACTGAGAAGAGCATTCTGCAGTGTTGTAACGAAAGGCATGTAATTTGTTTGGATTTTTTTAACACAACGGATAAATGTAGTGAGTTTTGAAATAAATAAATTGTGTTTTTCAAGTTTATTTGACCAATCATTTGATCATTTTTTTAAATCTATTTGAAATAGGTCAATTGAATAAAATGTCCCGTCAAAGAACACTCTGGGAAGAAGAGAAAAGATAAGAATAGAGAAGCACAATAGGTTGGTTTAAAGGCTATTATGTAGATTTAAACAAACTGGCGCAACAGGTGAAGAGTTCAAATAAACGTATTTGGAAACATCGACACACCGACTTGATTTTGATTTTTTTTGAAAATAATGATTGAGATTGAAATGTACATAATTTGATTTTAATTTAACAAAGAAGACAAGAAGCTTTTAACATGTAGTCGACAAATCATTCGACACCATTATTAATGCATTTACAATTTTATACTTCTAAATCAATAAAAACTGTAAATTTTCTGCTTAAAAAAAGTTCAATTATTTTGTGGCCGAATTTTGACCACAGGCCGTACTAGTAATGAATGAATCAGCAAAACTTGATTTTGGATATCTACATTAAAAATTATAAAAAATATGTTGCAGCTTTTTTTAAAAAAAAAATTCGATGTTGATCACCACCTATCGGAAAATGTTTGTACTACCTGCACATCAGACACCTAGAGAATCATATTCAGAATCTATCTTGTTCGCCGTAGTTTTTGACATGCCTGGGTATTTGGCGTCCTGAGCAGAATTTCGCCCTTTTCGCCCTCAACATTCTCCCCCCCCACCCCCAAAAAAAACGCTATATTAAGGTCGTCAGTTTTGGAAATACGGCATCAACCGTACAGATCAAAAATTCACAATTCGACGCCCCTAAAAAGTCGAATAAATACAATTCGATTTGAGTCGAACATCGTTAACTTTATACAGTGACAGTACTGATTTGATCTGATATTGCAGCGCCCATAAGTCTTGACGCCCTATACCCAGCAGCCGGTAATACAAAAATGTGCAAAATATATTAATGCTAGGTTAACAATTCACTGTAATGCTTCTTTAAGCCCTGGACAGACATGTGATTTCGATATCATAATATTGAGATCACGATATCAAAATAAACTAAGTAGTGACAGACATAATATTATGATATCTGTGGCAGTTGTATTTTTGACAGTTGGAATTTAAATTTCTAAGCGTTCGCAAATATTTCTTTATTTCAGGTTCGTATTCTACTTTAATAAATAGTTACTATAGTAACTATACAAAACTAAACAAATATAAAAATTTTAAAGGTATCTTGATATTTCAAAAGAGCAAAAGTTTGAGTTTTTATAATTTCCGCTAGCGACAAATAGCGCTGCTCTCACTAGAAATTACTCATATCATGTTAATATTATGAAAATCAGCTGTGTTTCGATATTACGTTAATATCATGTTGTTGCGTTTTGATATTATGATATGGGGGTGACAGACATATCCGAATATTATAATATTAGGAATATTATGATATCGAAATCACATGTCTGTCCAGGGCTTTATAAACGAAACTCAGTGTTTTATTTTCACTTGTAAGTACATATAACAACGTTTGTGGCGTTAACATGCTACGCCTAGCTTTCCGTGTGTGTGACCATTGATCAATTCTATGTACATTTCGTCCTCGTAAGGTTAGCAGGCACCGGGCACACCCAGTTGTATATAGCCTTATCCTGATATGGAGGCTCCGTTGGGATGCCATACTCGTAGGACTTTCATGGACCAACAAGTTTTAAAAAAGTCAGACGAAGAAAAAGGTTGTGGGTCTGATGCAATAAGCGTCAGCTAAGAGATGGAGAGGGGTCTCCTTGGAGGTACCTCGTCCAGCAAAGAAGCTTCGGCTTCTCAATCAACAACAGTTCAGCAGGCAGCTGGCGGCAATGTTGTTGAAGAAATAACTCCCAAGGTTGTCAGCAACCTAGCAAGAAAAAATCTGGTGCTGCCAAGAGGAGGAGGGTCAAGGCAAGGAGGGCCGCAGCGGAATCCAAGTCCCACATGTGGAGCTCCCTTCCAAACAAACCAAAGGCAGGACTTTGGTCAGGTTGTCAAACGCTGTACTTCCCGAAGTTTCTAGGCCCCAGCAGAGAATTGGTAGCACCAACTTCTACAACTTCTTGAGGGCTATGTCACATGCCGGACCCAGCTGACGCATTGCCAAACGGCATCGGTCAGAGGATTTTTACCAAGTTGGCTGGGATCACTATGGCATTTGTCCTGGACAACTATCGCGAAGGTAACTTGACGGAGGAGCAATCTTCCTCTATTTGATATGCCATCCTGACCGAGGTGGTCAAAAGTCTTAAAGGCGATTGTTCGCCTCAGTTTTTGGGTGTAAGGGCGGCAGGGGGTCTCATTAAGATTACCTGCGCCAACGAACCTACCAGCCAATGGCTGACCAATGCTGTCTCCAACGGCTGACCAATGCTGCAGGTTTGAGAAGGGCCCAACCTCAAAGTCGGACCTTCCCAAATTCAAGCGGATCGCATTCTGGGTTTCTTATGATGTTAGGGAACCGCAACAGGTGCTCCACAGGCTGGAAATTCAGAACCAGCCAATTGAGGTGACCTCTTGGCAAGTGATGAGTAAGAAGGTGGACCAGAACAGTCAAACTCTTACCCTTAGCATTGACGAGAGGTCGTTCACGCAGCTTAAAGAGCAGGGCATGTCCCATTTTTACAGCTTTGGCCGAATCTGAGTCCAGGAGATTGGCTCAAAAAAGGAGTCTGCTGCTGACTCACAGCAGCAGGAACAACCCCATGATGCGGGTGGTGCAGCAACACAGTAGGGCTGCCCCGGTAGTCCTTTGCAGGGTGCTGGCCACCCAAGCTGCTGACGTGGCTCTTGTAACGGAGCCATGGGTAGGTAATGGTGCTATACAAGGCTTGCAAGCAGCCGGCTACAGCATTGCATGCAGTAATGTGGAAGGCCACTCTCACATCTGTGTAGTTTAAATAAAAACACCAACTGGGTTTTTCCATTGAAATGTGACATTAAATGTTAAAAATTAAATTGGGAATTTTAAGACGATATTGTAGCCAATAATAGGTTTTTATTTCTACTTACTGGCAACAATGCTTTTTTTGGTTATTTGGCTGTTAGGCACGTTGGAAACAAATATTCTAATATAAAAGTCATCGAATTGAAGGAAGAAAAGAGCTCTGAGGGCATGCAACTGAATCATGAATTTGAAAACGCCGCAGCAATTCCTGGAATCAGTAAAATACATGTAGGAGTATGTGGTGACCGCGTAAACTTAATTACCAAGTTTTACGCAAAGTCACACAACAAGCTCCCACACGGTAAACACGATCAGTCGGAACACTATCGATCACCGAACTCAAAGTTTAGTGATCTTGCCGTTTTCTGTTCCGTCCCCCATCGTGTTCCGTATATATATATATATATATATATATATGGGTCAAAACGCGTCAACCGGATCAGTGCTCCGGCCACAAATTGGGAGCACCGACAAAGATGGTTTTGGGATTAAAATTTTCGTTTTTTATGAACTTTACGATGTCATCTGGCTCCATGGCCGAATTCTGGATGACTAATCCAATATGGCGCCCAGAAGTATGAAAAAATCACTTAATTATCAAATAATTTTGCCTTAATTACCCTATAATAGTACAAAAATTCAGAAAATCACTGCAAATACATGTGGGTGGATCGCTGATCAGTAACGTAGCCGCAGTACATAAAATTCAATATGGCGGATTCAAGATGGCGGATTGAAACCCATAATATGCCAAAAATCACTGTAGCGGTTTTATTTTTTACAGAATTTACTTTTCCGGGATATTTACGGTAGCTGATAGAAAGTGCATTATGGAATAACTAAAATTGAATATGGCGGATTCAAGATGGCGGATGAAGACTCATAAAATGGCACTTTGTATAACCCCGCTCGGACGGCCTTGGACACCGTTCACTTTTAAATCCGGAGAAACCCTAACGGATGGCAGCCCTTACTCTACCAAAACTTCACATAGACTGGTGGATTTATAATTATGCAACAGCACAAAATTTGAAATTCTGAAAACGTTAAAATCATCCTGACGTACGTTCTTTATTGGTAACCGAAAAATTTTCATAGAATAAAGGTTCTCAGAAATCCTTTCAGAAATAGGAAAAATCGCCATTTATTGAGTGGATTTGTAAAGTTGCAGCAGAGTGTATATAGAGTGTATAGTTTAAAACAAAGTTTGTATCATTTGTCGGAATTATGGAAAAAAAATTGAATAAATCTCGTGATGAACATTTGAAAGTACATAATGATAGATGCGTTAATCCATTACAAATTGAAGGGCACACTAGTAAGGTTTTAAGAAAAATACCAAAGAGGCTTCAGGAAAAATTTCCACATGTATCTTCATTTGCGAAGATTTGTAAAAAGTGTAGAAATTTGTCTTGTGAATTGGAAAGTAACAATACGCCTACCAGGGACATCAGCCAAGATCTTGATGTATCCATCGAGGATACCGATTCATCACCTACGAAACAAGTACATTTGTCAAGGGAACAGCAGCTAGAGAAACTTTTGGATGGTCTTAAGCAAAAATTTCAAAGTTTGCCAGAAAATAATTCTCTCAAAGTATCAATACTAACGATCGCCCCACTATGTTGGAGTATCCGTGAAATAGCTATAGAGTTCGGCACTTCTTATCGTATGGCAAAAAAATCAAAAGATCTAAGAAAGTTTGATGGTGTGTTAGCGATTCCACCGATGAAAAAAGGAATGGACTTACCGAAAGATACTATTTCTAAAGTAATTGAATTTTATGAAAATGATTTAAATAGTAGGATAATGCCGAACAGAAGAGAAACTATTTCAGTTAGCGTTGATGGTCAAAAGGTGAAAATGCAGAAGCGTTTATTATTGACTGACATCAAAGTACTGCATACACAATTTAAGGAAGAATTTAAAGAATTCGCTATTGGGCTGACAAAATTCGCTGAGCTCAGACCAAAGTGGTGTGTTACTGCGGGAAAATCTGGTACTCACAGTGTATGTGTTTGTGTTCTTCATCAAAATTTCAAGAATATGATTGATGCAGCTAAACTGCAGCACTTAACTAAGAATTCAGAAGTCTCGTTGAAAAACTACAATGACTGTATTACTTACGTTTTATGCAAAAACGTAACTGCTGCTTGTCAATTACTCGAATGTGATAAATGCCCGGACATGGAACTTTTTTCAAATGTACTTGTAGAGTTATTTAAGAAATCTACAGTACGACAAATTATATTCAGCGTATGGACAGCTAGTGATCGTTGCACCTTAAAATAAGAATGTCTTGATTCAGAAGATTTTGTAGAAAATATGCGTGAACATCTACAGAAACTCATTCTTTCAAAAGCTCAGTCAACTTTTATAAGCAATAAAAAACGGAATCTAACAGAAGGTGAAGTACTTCTTCAGTGTAACTTTGCTGAAAATTATGCTTACGTTGCACAAGATGCTGCGCAAGCGTTTCACTACAACAATGATCAATGCTCAGTTTTTACAGTTATTTTTTACTATAGTTGTGGTGAGGAAATAAAGCATCGTAATATGATTTTGCTATCGCATTGCACAGCACATGACACTGCAGCAGTGTATTTGATGCAAAAGACGGTAATACCGGAAATACAAAAGGTGTGTTCAAAGGTTAAAAAATAATTTATGTGAGTGATGGTGCTAAACAGCACTTTAAGAATAGGTTTAATATGATTAATCTGATGAATCATAAGGACGATTTTAATATATCAGCGGAATGGCACTTTCATGCCACTGGTCATGGGAAAGGTCCATGTGACGGTCTGGGCGCCGTTCTGAAAAGAAAGGCGGTACGTTACAGTCTACAAGTCGATCCAAGCAAAGCTATTTTAAATTCAACAACCCTCTACGAGTGGGCTAAATCAAAAATTAAAAATATAACAATATTTCACTACAGCAAGGAAAATCAAGACAGGACTTCACAGTTTCTGAAACGAACTTACAAAACAGTGCCCTTTGTACCCAACATCCAAAAGAATCACGCTTTCATTCCAATTTCTGGGAAAAAAATGATAATTAAAAGATACTCTGATGCGAGTGAATCAAACATTTTTCAGTATTAATGTAATTTAGAAGTAAATAAATATAGTAATGAAATAAACATTATGTCTTTTTTCATCTTGTTTCAAATATTATGAGATATAGTAAGAAGACACAATGGTCCTTAACTGTTCTTTTTATTTTAACACTTATATTGAAAAAGCAAGTTACTATTCATTATGGACGTGTCTATTTCCACCTTAAAACCCGAAACGCGAAACCCGAAACTCGAAACCCGAAACCCGAAACGCGAAACCCGAAACCCGAAACGCGAGACCCGAAACCCGAAAACAAAAGCGCGAATTGCAAATCCCGTAACGCAGACATATATCCACACCAGAAACCAGGTTTGATGTGTTGCGCGACTGTATGATTTTCATTTTCAATTTTGTTTTCTTTATAGAAGAGATTTTAAATTATTTTGAATGAAGTTCGAAAAACAATAAATAATTTCAAAACAACAAACTAGTATCAAAGCGTCTATAATGATCTTATTGAACCGTTTTCATCGACTTTGTATCGAACTTAGTCTAGTATTTTAATTAGTCTTGTCATTTTACTATTTTAATCATGAGATTTGTTTTCATTGTTAACGTTCAAATTTGTTTTTATTCTTGTATTTATATTTTATAATGACATTACATTTTGCAGAATAAAGTAATTTCTAAAAACAGCATTGAGTCCGAACGGCGTTGTGAGTCAGTGGCGGATATAATGGGGGAAATGAGGGATATTCCCCCTCCCCCTCCCCAAGAGCTCTATGGATTATGGATTTTTTTAGTTCTGAAAAAATCACCGATTCATCTAGGAAATTTACTTCTATATATGATCCTAAAAACTACTGTCTATCTTTTCAACGAAAACAAAAAAATTGAAATAATGGCAACCAAATTTTTAAATTGTAGCTGTTTGAAATGTTGTCTAATCAAAAAAGTTCGGTATCTGTATTGTTGAATTTTTAAAGTCGCCGTTTAGTAGAAAACTTATGTTAGAAGCTACATCTAGGTACACTCTGTAAGCCACTTGGTTAACATATTCCCTGCGGTTAGAGTTGAGCAGGACTTATACAGGACTTGTCCCTTACACGACGGACATCTTACCGAGGCCTAAATTAAAATGTCCTAAAACTCTTGATGTGAAAGTTTGCACCTGCACCATCACCCGCCCAAACCTAAAAATCTCAACGGACTCATTCAGTTGAACCCTTTCAGTGCATTTGTTAAATTAATGAAGCAATTCTCGCATAAATTGATATCGATAGAGTTAAATAAATTACATCATGTTACAGTCAGACCTAAAACTTACGTGTACACAATTTTTATATACGCAGTCAAAATAGTCATTCAACTGGAGCATAAATCGAGAATAGCTAAAAATTGGAACAGCCCTTAAAAACATCTTTATAAGTGAAATGTCGAATTTCTCCAAAAATAGGTTGGGAGACAATAAATGTATTCAAAAAAATCAGTTTGCAAATATATATATATATATATCTCTTAAATGCTCATAAAATAAATTTTACAAATTTTGTTGGTAGGTTATCGTTGTGAAGATTAAAAATACTCATATGTCCTTATAGGTAGCCCTAATAAAACATCCTGCCAGCTTAACCGGTTAATATTAGGGTGCCAAAGTTCCACATAGGTCTGGTCTTCACCTTGTTCACCTGCTAGTTTGATACTGCCTGCATCACAGCCTTTGTTAGCTGGTTAGCGGCAATAATTATTTTAGGAGGCATGACCAGGCCCACCACATCACCTTGCGTGGCTCCTTTAGAATATTGAAATCCCATTATATAATCGGTAAAAAAGATAAAAACATCAGAGAAAAGTACGTAATGACACTACCTTGAGAAAGTAATTCATCTCAGAAATATGATCTGTAATCAACCTGTCCATTTATTCTCACAAATACTAAGGCACTGTTATATTCGTACTTATATCCCGATATACAACAATCTATGTATGTACTTGATTTTTGAAATTATATAAAATCGTTAGTATGTTCAAACAGTGAACCTTATTAATCTTTTCAGTTGAATTTGTGTTAAGTCCCTTAATTAAATTACTGCATTTCAAATGTAAAGAATTTCTAGCCACAACAAAATCAATAAACACTGAGAATCTCAGTGATCGGGAGATTATGTGTTTCATTAGATACAACTTTCGATATCTAGAGGCACTACTTTTGATCTACTGTATGATTGTAAATAATCTAATAATACAAACATTATCATAAGCCCCAAACAACAAAACAGAATTTTCTGAAAACTATCTTTAATATTGCAATAACTTTCGAGTTTCCTAAATTCATATCTGCCAACTTGAATCCCCTTTATTTAAATTTGTTAATTTCGTACTCCATTGTGTTTAAAAAAATATCACAGTAAGTTTTGGCATATAATGTTCATAAAAAAACGAAAATTTTAAGTCCAAAACCATTTGTGTAGGTGCTCCCAATTTTTGGCCGGAGCTTTGTTTCGGTTGACGCGTTTCACTTTTCATACTTCTGGGCGACACACAGTGGTCTGAAATCCCCAAAACCTGGACAAAATTAATTTACTACCGTAAGAAAAATTATTTTTTTATGAAAATCGGTATATGGGGGTTTTCGGGGTCGCTGAGCATGAATCCGTTATCAGATTTTCAAAAAACAAAATGGCGGATTCAATATGGCGACCAACTTTATGAAAAATTAAGCAAATTTGCTAAAAATCGGTATATGGGGGTTTTCGGGGTCGCTGAGCAAGAATCCGTTATCAGATTTTCAAAAAACAAAATGGCGGATTCAATATGGCGACCAACTTTATGAAAAATTAAGCAAATTTGCTAAAAATCGGTATATGGGGGTTTTCGGGGTCGCTGAGCAAGAATCCGCTATCAGATTTTCAAAAATCAAAATGGCGGATTCAATATGGCGACCAGCTTTATAAAAAATTAAGCAAGTTTGATGAAAATCGGTGTATGGGGGTTTTCGGGGTCGCTGAGCAAGAATCCGTTATCAGATTTTCAAAAAACAAAATCGCGCATTCAATATGGCGACAAACTTTGTTAATAATTAATCGAATTTAATACAAATCTATAATAAGGGGGTTTTGTGCTTGCTCATTATTAAAAAAGTTAAATTAGAGCATAAGAAACACTTAATTTATTTTTAAAAATTAAACAAATTCGCCTACATCACTATTGTCTTCTGATTGTGAATCAAAGCTTTCACTACATTTAATGTTTGGCACACTTATTAATTCCATCGCTTTTGGTGACAGAGATCGTAATTTACGCTTTGGAAGTTTGCGCAAACTATTAATAAAAGGATCTGATGTCACTAAAAGCCTAAATAAGACATCTTCCATGTTTTCTACTCTACCGCATTTTCTCGCAAATTGTAGCCTGTGCCTTTTCACGTTTTTATTGCACGCTTCTTGGGCTCTTCCGACATTTGGCCAATTGGAAGCTCAAGTGCATCGGAAATGCGAGCGCCGTGAATTAAAATTTTGTGCACAGTAGTAGGCATAGACCCCCTTAAGAGTTGAAAAAATTAATTGTTTGCTGATAATACCTTTTGAACCAAATTTCAAACAAAAAGCAAAAAAAATCTTTTTTATATAAAGTTGTTTTTATTCTAGTAGGGGTAGTTTTAACCCCTTAAGGGTTGAAAATAATTTATTTTTGCCTGACAGTACGCCCACAATCGAATTTGAAGCATAAACTTGAAAAAAAAAATTGTTTATAATTTTTGCCATTTTTCGCCAATTTAGGGGTACTTTCAACCCTTAAAGACTACCCCTTATCATAAAGTCCGCCTTAATTTAGTACAAATCAACCACCTTCGCAAATAAATATTAAAAAAAGTGCATTTCATCGCATTAGTTTTCATTATTACTGAAATAATCGCGAAAACCCCTAAAAAGCTGTGCTTTTTGCATTTTTAGGGGTGACGCCCTAATTTTAGGACCGCGGGACCTCGATTTTCGTGATCAGCGACCCCAAAAACGTTTAGGGTTCGATTTTCTTAATGGTGTTATTTTGGAACACCATAACGCGCGTTTTGAATGGACTAGAATAGGACGCTCAAAACTAGCGAATATGTAGTATATCGTGAATAGAATGACATGGAGCAAGCAGGAGCAGCTGATTTTTTTATATGTTTTGCAGAGATGATTAATAAACAATCACACGCGTATTTCATAGTGGAAGTCGGTGGAAGTTTGTACTTAGCCATCAATTTATAAGCCGAATCGTTATTCAAATCACCACAATTTACTACATATTTGATCGCAAATAAACAATACAATTATTTATTTATGTTCATTTCATTAACACAGTATAATTGTACTTACTCTCTGGAGAAGAATCCATTTTACACAATAGAAAATGGGTTAACGTATTACTATTTACACGCAAAAACGTAACACGTGCTTTTGCTCGGAAAGAAGGCGCTGCGTTTGGCGTGTTCGCGGCTCACTTTCCAAATGGAATACAAAAGAGAATTTGACCATCTGCCTCTTGCCAAGGGCCTTGAAATACTCCAGGGGGGTCACTATACCTAACCCACGCGAAAAAAGTACCTAAATAAAAACTTACGTTTTGGTACTTTTGTCCAGGTTTTGGGGATTTCAGACCACTGTGCGACATATTGGATTAGTCATCCAGAATTCGGCCATGGAGCCTGATGACATCGTAAAGTTCATAAAAAACGAAAATTTTAAGCCCAAAACCATCTTTGTAGGTGCTCCCAATTTTTGGCCGGAGCACTGATCCGGTTGACGCGTTTGACTTTTTATACTTCTGGGCGCCATATTGGATTAGTTATCCAGAATTCGGGCATGGAGCCAGATGACATCGTAAAGTTCATAAAAAAACGAAAATTTTAAGCCCAAAACCATCTTTGTAGGTGCTCCCAATTTTTGGCCGGAGCTTTGTTTCGGTTGACGCGTTTGATGTTTCATACTTCTGGGCGCCATATTGGATTAGTCATCCAGAATTCGGCCATGGAGCCAGATGACATCGTAAAGTTCATAAAAAACGAAAATTTCAAGCCCAAAACCATCCTTTGTAGGTGCTACCAATTTTTGGCCGGAGCACTGATCCGGTTGACGCGTTTTGACCCATATATATATATATATATATATATATATATACAGTGGCCTCCAAAAGTCAGTTGAAATACGCTCCTACATATTTAAAAACGTCGCTGTTCCTAGTAATACTTTTTTCAACGGGCAATATGTTGTTTATGATTTTCAGTTACAATGCCCAGTTGGCTTTATGTCAGACTCCAATTTCTTTACGAAAACGTTAGAAAAACAGTTTATTTAATAAATAATATTTAAATGTAACGTATTTTTTTATTTCACATTTTGTTTTTAAGATAGCATACTGAAACATACAATTTCAACTGACTTTTGGAGGCTACTGTATATATATATATATATATATATATATATATATATATATATATTAGGGTCGCCCTTATTTTCAAAAAGTCGGAAATATCCACATGCTAACCCCTAGAATGGTGCTCTATACCGAAAAAAAAATCCTCTAAAAATTTCAGCTCAATCGGTTAAGTCTTACCCGTGCCGAAAACGGGGTAAAGTTTGGTAGTTTATATGGAAATTTTTATTAATCAACATTTTTGGTTGGGTTCAAATTTTTTTTATGCAGTCCCTATACAAAATAAGCGGACCCGTATTTTTTCTTTTTAGCTTTTTCAAAAAAAAAAAAGCTTATACATGAGGCTCTGTCCGTCTGTCCGTCTGTCAGTCTGTCCGTTTGTCCGTCTGAAGCCTACTTTCATCTCTGAAAGTACTGCAGATACAGACTTGGGAAATATCTGAGAAAATGGTCTGGAAATTTCAACCAGAAGTATATTTAACAACAAAAGTATATTTAACAACAACTAGTGGGATGTTGTGCCTAGAGACTAGCCACTAATTACGCTTTTCCATGGTATTCTTTCTGTTGAATAACACTTCAGATTGGATGACAATATATTAAGTGGAGATTGATCCGCACT